>JAIUZE010074065.1:0-66868 GCA_022085475.1 Heliosperma pusillum
ATCAGTCTAGGACTAGGATGTTTTCCTACCTTGTGGTATAGCCTCGAGTTACAGAAGTCGACTATTGACTGTGCTAAGAACTTATGCCTGTTTGTAGAAGTATGTGTCTTTCATGTTTGTATGATTCTATGAGTTTTAGAAGGTGAGATGCAAGCCGGCTAAGATTGATAGAGTTTGGATTACCGATTGTTAACTGATTCACAGGATTACGTGTGGATTAGGGTTTGAGTGTATCACGGCCATGTTTCTGAGAGGAACCTCTGAGCTAGCATACCAGCTTCCCTACCTCGAGTTATAGTTTATTATCGGTTTCACATGATAGCTTTCACATGCTAGGTTATTTGTTAGTTATCTGTTTCATAACATGAAAAGCATATCATATCTGTTAAGGTTTTGTATTCTTTATATACATTGCTTTTATGTTATTCATGTTTCATTAAACTCGACATTTCGTGGCTGGGAGGACTCGGAGTTACTCCCCACTGACTGTGGCTTCCGTGTTTATATTTCATGCGGTCGAACAGGTGGTGATGCATACTTTGGGTACATTGACGAGCTAGCGAGCGAAGTATTTACCTTGGACCTATATTCGGTTCTTAGATTGTATATTATTATACACTCTTTTATTTCCGTATTTATACGGGAGATATGTCTCCCGTCTTGTATATTTCTTTTGTATAATATTATTTCCGTTTTGTAATGACCCTTTTTATTTATGACACCTTCGGCATGTATTCTCATATCTTTTATGTATTTAAATAATTATTTTTTTTCTTTCCGCAAATTTGAGGGTGTCACAGTTGGTATCAGAGCATTTTTGCTCCCGACGCACGTTTGTGTACCCTTGTATAAATAACTTGACCTTAATAAAATAATAAACTTGTGAGATATAATGGTAGGATGGGTAGATTAGGATTTATGTTGTAGTCTAATTGTTTATGCTAATTGTTAGGAGTAACTTAATTTGTTTTGTTTCTTATGAAGACGGTTGGACCTCGTGTAGAAGAGATCGTTGTTACTGCCAACCAGGTCCCTCCTCATAAAGACAATTGCCAAGGAGGCTATGCTTGGGTGGCTAGCCAAATTGCTAGGAGCAATATTACGCCTTATGGTGGAATATGTGTTTCCTAGAAGGAGTATCCTCTACCGAAGATTTGAAGATTTACAAGCTTAATGTTGCAATATCGTTTAGAGGATCGAAATAATCATAATGATAGTTGGTAGTTGTGGTTAAGAATTTTAGTGATTCTGTAAGTGTTACTTGAGAAATTGTTGGCTTTAAATGTTGAACCTTAAGGGGAATAATTACCTTGTGGAAATTTTAGATTAGGATGACCCAACTTGAGGAATATCGTCATAAGCAAAAACGGATGTATTGAGAGTTTGGAAGAGATAAATAAATTGATTTACGGTCGCATTGCCCTATGTTTGGCAAATATTAAGTGGAACGAGATTTGTGTGACTAATCTCTTTGAGGTTTGTGATTCAACTTTTGAGGATGAGAAGGTTAATTGTTAATAACTTAGGATAATGAATTTTGGAATAAATTGGATCAAAGGATTTCATAGTAATCCTCTTTTACCTTGTGGTTGTTAGCGGTCTTGTTTCCCTATTATAAATATTTTGATGGTGGTTTCCAATAAGAGTTTTAATGGAGCTAAGAAGATTAGAGTTCGTAATGAATCTTTCATGGGTTGTTAGTTATGGAGTTTACCGTACCGATGGACCTTAGAAGATTTTAATAGAATTTGAATAATTGGGAGTTGTTACTCGATGTGTCGTACTTATGAAATATTTTGGTAAGAATCTGATGATTGGAAATGTTGAGGATATATTGCACTCTCTTGAGGATTAGATTCTGTTGCAGTTAGTATTGTCGAGTTGCAATCGACATTTGGAATTTTCATAGATGGATGATAGTATTGTGGTTAATTCTTCTTTCCTTCCTCTTTCTATTCGATTTATTCTTTCGAATATTCCGTTCCATCTATCGAATATCATATTTTATAGATAGATTATTAGAAGCTTTAGTTAAAAAATTTTAGGCATAGATAGTAGAGTTAGTACCTTTACTATAGAATTTTTGAACTAAAAGCTTTTGGAAATGTTTGATGATTTAAAGTATTTTACCGTCAAGGAGTGTTGAGACTTGTTATTGGAGACGTTCGATAACTAGTTTTCTCATTTATTGATGCGAAAATGTATATTTTAAAGTCTTTGACTTGGGACGTTGATGTTCTTAACGGCCGACGAGAACCTTCCGTTCCATTGATAAGACCCAGTATTTTTATTACAAGTATATTTTTAACAGTTTTGAAATAGACCTACATATATGTTACTTTCCTTCTTCTAAGTTTCGAGGACGAAACTTTTTAAAAGGAGGGGTGATTGTAACAACCCGAAAAGTACCCAATTTTTCTAGTAAAAATATTTACTAACACTTTTCAGCAGACTTAAGTTTTTAAAATAGAATTTATTGTTTCGAGTCGTATTTTGAAATTCCGAGTTCGTATTTGGAATTTCTGAGAGATTTCATGAAAATCCCGTTTTTAGTCATCTTTGACTTTTCTTGACTTTTAAGTCGTCTTTGACTTTTCTTGACTTTTTAAAGTCGTCATTGAATTTTCTTGACTTTTAAGTCGTCATAAACTTTTCTTGACTTTTAAGTCATCTTTGACTTTTCTTGACTTTTAAGTCGACTTTGACTTTCGTTGACTTTTCCCGACTCGCCTTATAAGTTTGAAGACCGAAATTTTATTTTAAAAAAAATAATATTTTTGATTTATTTTTATTTAGATTTATTAGAATTTATGATAATTTAATAAAATTATTTTGACTTTATTCGGAATTTATAATAAGGTTTTACGGTTTAAACCCGGGAATCATTTAACTATTCCGGGTTTCCAACTCTTAAGTCCCGAAAACACGATTTGACATGAGTCACACGCCCCATGTCACTTTTTTTTTTCCACTCATATTAGATCTTTTAATTAATATGATTAAACTAATAAAAATATCTAAGATATTTGTAACTTTATCGGTCTGTCAACTTAAACTCCGCAAATCGCGTAAAAACAGACCCGATTCCTCTCCATTTCACAAGTCTCTTTTTCCCCTCTTAAGCCTTGATATTCATTTCTGTTGATTACAATAACATAATATCTTGATAATTAATTTAATTAACTTAATATTTAATCAATTACCGTAATATATTTATTTAAACCGAGTCAATTCCGTAACAACAATTTCAAAACCCGACTCATTATTTCTTCTATAACTACACGGCTCACACACCCCACTTTACTCACTAACAACTTTTCATTTTACAATAAATCAATTTAAGATCAAAAGATCACTTTCTTTAATCGTTCTTGAGCGTTCTTCGTGTTCTTCATCCGTTCTTCGTCGTTCTTGAGCAAAATCCTCATAAAACCTTCATTTCTTATCTAAATCCGTCCTAACTTATATTTCTAGAATCTCCTCTTCGCTCTCCGTCTTCTAGTACGGTTTATTTTCAATTCCGTCAAAATCGTTTTCAACATTTAATTATGGAAAATCAAGTTTAAGTTCTAATAATGTTTTTCTTGTCATTTCTTATAGGGGAAGATTTTGAAGACGAGTTTGGAGACTCGTATATTTTGGGTGAAGATTAGTAGACAAGTTTATTATTTTATACTTCTTATTTTGGTGCTAATTGATCTTGCTAGCTAAGGTAACAATTCCGATTTACTCGACGAAATAATGTCACATAGCTTTTGTTTCTTTTATTTTTGGTTCATCTTTTGTTTGTGGTCATGTTATTATGATATATGGTTTTTAGTAGTAACATGATAAGTAGTATTGATTTTCATGTTGTAGGGTATTTTTAATATGTTAGTGTTCTTGATGAATTTGGATGATGGTTCATAATAATGATTTTTGTATGATGGTTGTTAAAATGGTTGTTTGATAATTAAAATATGTTGGAATTAATTTGGGTGTGATTGTTGGTTGAACCGTGTAGGGGTTGTTTAGGGGGGCTGTGAACCGGACCAAACCAGCCGGTCCAGGCCGGTTCAGACCCGGTCTGGGTTGGTCCATGGTGGGTCCGGGTTTTGGTCTTTGGGTTGTGTCGATGTTTGATTGTTATGTTGTTGTTTTGACGGGTTTTAATTATGTTAAAGCATGCGGGAAATATTAGGAAACGGTTTTTAGTAAAGTCGATAAAACAACCCAAAACAGGCCCAAACCAGCCGTGGGGCCCAGTCCAGGCCCGTGTCAAGTCGGCCCAAATCAGCCCGTGGGTCCCCTTACTTAGACTTGTGACGGTTTTTGAGTTATTGTTATTTTATCGCGTTTTGTAATAATTAGCAAGCGAGAAATATTAATAAGTAAAATATTTAATTAAAAGGTTTTTCATTAAATTATTATTTCTCACATGTTAGAAATTATAAGACGAGATCGTAGTTAATTTAATATCCTTTTAGTCAAACGGGTTTTGGTATGATATATTAATTCGCATGTTAGAAGTTTTAATAAAATAACATGTAATGAATATGGTTGATTTTATGTCTAAGTCTATGTGGTAAAGACTCTGTTTCTAGCCGGTTTGACCAAACGGGTTTGGTCAAACTAAGATCTAGTCAGCCCCGTTTTGACTGATGACCCGTCGCGGGACTCGGGTCGGGGATTTGTCTTCAAGTAAGGTTGTATTTAATTAATGAATTAGCCTTAGTAGATATGAGGCGATATGATATTTGAATATGATTTATATGCAATTAGTCACATGATAGGAAGTTTTTCCCGTGACTGTTTGATTATATGGTTGGTGTCGTGTTGACTAAGTACCCATAGAGAATTATGAGTATATGGCGTCTTGACCATTCTAATTCTAATGAGTATCTTGGACCATGACATTGATAGGCCCGTACTATCTTTAACGAGTATATAGTTCATGGCTTGATAGCTTTTGTGTCCCGGCCTGGGGGGCTTATCTCCAAGTCGGGGCATGGCATCCTAAGAGTTCCGCTTTGGGAAGGGAGCCAGCTTAAGTACTAGCCATCTCTGCTTAGGGGGTCGCCTAGTAGAGTTTCTCATGTACGGTTATGTCATGGGACGGGGAATGGAATAGCTGTTGTCGCTAGGTCTGATCAGTCTAGGACTAGGATGTTTTCCTACCTTGTGGTATAGCCTCGAGTTACAGAAGTCGACTATTGACTGTCCTAAGAACTTATGCCTGTTTGTAGAAGTATTGGTCTTTCATGTTTGTATGATTCTATGAGTTTAGAAGGTGAGATGCAAGCCGGCTAAGATTGATAGAGTTTGGATTACCGATTGTTAACTGATTCACATGATTACGTGTTGATTAGGGTTTGAGTGTATCACGGCCATGTTTCTGAGAGGAACCTCTGAGCTAGCATACCAGCTTCCCTACCTCGAGTTATAGTTTATTATCGGTTTCACATGATAGCTTTCACATGCTAGGTTATTTGTTAGTTATCTGTTTCATAACATGAAAAGCATATCATATATGTTAAGTTTTGTATTTTCCATATACATTGCTTTTATGTTATTCATGTTTTATTAAACTCGACATTTCGTGGCTGGGAGAACTCGGAGTTACTCCCCACTGACTGTGGCTTCCGTGTTTATATTTAATGCGGTCGAACAGGTGGTGATGCATATTTGGGGTACATTGACGAGCTAGCGAGCGAAGTATTTACCTTGGACCTATATTCGGTTCTTAGATTGTATATTATTATACACTCTTTTATTTCCGTATTTATACGGGAGATATGTCTCCCGTCTTGTATATTTCTTTTGTATAATATTATTTCCGTTTTGTAATGACCCTTTTTATTTATGACACCTTCGGTATGTATTCTCATATCTTTTATGTATTTAAATAATTATTTTTTTTCTTTCCGCAAATTTGAGGGTGTCACAAGAAGGGGGACTCTTCATCATACCTTCATCCTTGATGGCATTCATGGAGTTCTCGGCCCAAACGGCATCATCGTACAATTCTCCAAAAGAGGTAGAATTCCTCCTTACTTTGCTTTGGAGCAAAGCACTAAGCTTATTACGGTAGTAAAAAGCTCGGTCTTCATCATCCTTGATGAGCCTCGGTGCAAAATGAGCAAGCGTGTTGAATTGAGTGGTGAAGTCTTGAGCCGTCAAGTCACCTTGCTTGAAATCAATGAATTCCTTGACCCTTTGTTGCTTGAGTTCCTTGGGATAAAATCGGCCTTCAACAAGGGCCTTGAAACAATCCCAATTGAAATCGGCTTCAAGAGTAGTGGTGGCATTAGTAATCGCCCACCAATTGTCGGCTTCCCTTACAAGAAAGTGTTTATCAATCCGAAAGCTCGGTAGGGTCCGGTTCTCCACCATACGGCGTAATCTTGCTCCTAGCAATTTGGCTAGCCACCCAAGCATGGCCTCCTTGGTGATTGTCTTTTCTACAAGGAGGGACTTGCTCGGCGTGAGCATTTGCCGCATCTTCTTGATTCTTTAGAACTTGTGTAAGAGCTTCTAGCATGACATTCTCTACTAGTCGAGGTCTAACCATTTTCATAAGAAACAAAAACAAAACAAGTTAATCCTAACACTTAGCATAAACAAATAGACTACCAAGTAAGGTCCTTCAATTCTACCCATCTCTCATTCATTATTTCAAGGTCAAGTAATTTACGTTTAGGGTTCACATGTGTGCGTCGGGAGCGTCATAGGCTCTGATACCAACTGTGACAACCCTCGCGATAGCGGAAATAAAACATAACAAGCATGCGATATATATAGCGGAAAATACGGTATTTTTAAAACCTTTTTACATGCCAAATTAAAAGTACGAGGAATGTCAAATAAATACAAACTAAAGTAGAATATACTACAAAGAGACGTAGTCTCTCAAAACGTGATCAAACATAAACTTATTAGCAAACTAGCTAAGAAACGTCTAGGGGCGAATCGTCAAGGCCAACGCCCGCTAGCTCACTCCCGAACCCAAAAACAACTAGCAAAATCCATCCAATCAAGCAACCTGTTCATCCATGAAAAATATGAACGCCACAGTCAGTGGGGAGTAACTCCGGGTTCTCCCAGCCATATCACAAATAACATACTTAAACGGAAATACATAAGTAGAAGCATGCATATATAAATATACATGTGAATTACGAAAAAGGATAAATACGCATTTCAATATTTAAGATATAGGCACATGAAGTACAAAACCGTAACATCATATTATTGATAGACTCGGGAAAGACACCCTTAGGCAACTGATGTAGGAAAAAGTGTGGTAGTAGGAGTGTCGATCTCAGGGACGGTTGTTGTTTAGAAATGATCTAAAAGTCTACTAGAGTCTCTTGCAAGTCACAAAGTAATTGTTGGGTTTGGGTTTGTAGACTAGACTAAGATAACAACAATTAAAAACAATTAAAAACGACAAAAGGTGTCTAAGACGAGGAAGATAATCAAATAACAAACAATAAAAGGAAAGTCTAGGATTGGTGGGTTCAAATGGGTAATTTGGGTTCTAGTGAGTCAGGTTCATAGTTAATGGGTAGTCAAACTTGGGCACGGTGGATTGAGGCTCTCGATCTTACAATCCCTCCCATATACCAAACCAAGCTAGCTCTCGCGTACACACGGTCGATATACCAACTATATGCAAATCCTAACATATTCCGAGGCTATCAATCTTACGGAAATGTATGAAAAACATGAATCATGCAAGTTTGTCAAGCAAGCATTTCATCAAACATATGGTATGCGAAAGTTGGAAGAAAGACTACTAATCAATAAAACAACCCAACAAAGAAAGATTAACCCTCATCAAAACCCATTATCCCCCACTAATCCTAGATTAATCACTACTCACTCATATGCAAAGGAAATTCAACATTTACTAAGGATTGCAAAAGGAAATCAACAACAATAAACATTTTCTAATTAACAATAAGTAGATAACAATAATTGAAATGAAAACTTAATTAAAGACAAGATTAAGTACAGGAATTATACCAACTTGGAAAAAGATGAGAACTTTGATATAATAACCAAGATTTTGTCACAAATCTTTGAATATAACCCGAGTTCATACACTAAACGAAGTCAAAATTACTAATTAACTGACTAATTTGCTTAATTATAGAAGATTAATACAAGATTAAACACTAATTCTATGAGGGTTTTAGATCTAGGGTTTCGTGCCCTTTAATTACATGAGAGGGTCTATTTATAGGTTTACAAAATGAAGGAAAGATGGGCCTCGAGAAGCTTCATGGACTGGCAAAGTCACGACCGTGAAACTGCAAGTCACGGTCGTGAGGGAATTGCCAAAGCAAGGTCTTCTTTCACGAACAAGTCACGACCGTGAAGCATGTTTCACGACCGTGACTGAGCTTTCACGACCGTGAAATGAGTTTCACGCCCGTGAGCTGAAATGCACGATAATCCAACTTCTTGGAAAGGCATCTCACGACCATGAGATGCCTTTCACGCCCATGAGATGCTCATTTCCCTTCTTCCTTTGCTTGACTTTGTTGCTTCCTTCACGGTTTCGCTTGCCTTGACTCGGGAGGGCTTTGGCGCATCGAGTAGGGCCCCCAAGGGAATGTGTGGCCCCCAAGGTATGCCATGGGTCCTCCGAACGATTCACCTTCTTCTTTGTTGATCAAAACTAGGTAGAAATCGCCTCAATTGACGGTTTACCTACAAAAACACGATAAAAGCGAGAAATATGCTAGAAGTAGGTAAAACACGTAGAAACGCTCCTAGGGAGCGTTAAAGGCAAACAAAACGAGACAAAAAGAGGTGAAAATGTAGGGTGAAATGACACTATATCAAATCTCCCCAAACCAAACCCTTACTCGTCCCGAGTAAGGATGAACAATAGTCAAGACCCTTAATTAACTACACTAAACCTAACCGATACAAGACAATTAACGGGCCTTGCTCCGTCCCTTCAACTCGCAACAAGGTATCCATGAGGTAGGACACCTTCTTGGAAGGCAAGTGGGGTCTTGCCAAAACTCCGATGCATTCTAGGCAATAAAGCGCACAAAACAAATGAGAATGCATCAACAAAAGCAAATGGCAACATGCCTCATCCATGCGCCGGGATTCATCTGAAATGGAAAATTTTCAACCATGCAAATTCCTATGTACTTACTAGTTTTACAAAGAACTAGGCCTAGAAAGATATAAATAAATCAGCTCTTTATTGTGTAAAATTAGTATATTCGTTCACGTTTACTAGAAAGCTTTGTCAAGGGTGATAAGGCGGGATGGAAAGTGAGGGCCCCATGGTGTTAGAAGACACTAGACTCTAGGAAACGGTGCGAAAATTATGCTAAAAATACACATTAAAAGGTGTTTCAAAATCTATTTTAATAGGCAAAGTGCTAAGCAAAAAAGTATCTACACGGGCTTATCCAAGGTTGTTCGATTTCTAAATTAGGCATTTCAAAAAGTTCTCCTAAATGCAACTATATGCCATGATCTAGAATTAAGCAACATATATACAACCTAATGCAAATGCTCTAGTGAACTACGTGACAATTAATCTAATGAAACCCTCTAACAGCACATAAGTGACACAACCGCCAATTCATCAAAATCAACATCGCAATCATCAACAATTCCTCCAAACTCCTCATGTGATAAGAAGTAAAGAAAGAAAGAAGGGGAAGGAATAAGAACGAACATACCATAGCGGTCTTCTTAATCCCTTCTATAAGTCTCTTAAGCGATGTGTAGCAGACCTATGTATGGAGGTTAGAAGAAAAAGCAATGCACATATATACAAAGTAAGATATAAACAAGCTAATTTTTATGATTTTTCAAACTTTTTCAATTTTTTTGGATTTTTGAATGATTTTAAATGCAAAATAAAACATGTTTTTGGATTTTTTTCAAAATTTACTAACTATGAAAATAGTTTCCCATCCCCCACAAAGGAACAAACATTTTCCTCAATGTATGAAATAGGATTATTGAAAGTAAAGAAATACATGTTTTTGGATTTTTGAATGATTTTCTAATAGCAAAAGAACATGTTTTTGGTTTTTTTAAATAGTTTGAAAAATAAAAACTTGTTTTTGGGTTTTTTTTATTTTTGAGAAGTATTGACAATATAAACAATAAATACAAGAGGGTTAGTTATGCAAATAAACTATTCTATATGAAATGCATGAACTAATCAAAATTCCTAAAACTAAATGTAAGATGATATAATACAAAGTGCATGATCTAAGTAAATGCAAGCTAAACTATATGCTATCAAGAGTCTCGTTGCGGTGGTAAGGTGCATAAATGCAATGCCCCTCATGGGGGTACCTCCAACAAGAAAGTCCAGATAATAAAAAAACTAAGTGTGCCATATCGGAGTCTCGTCGTGGCGATACAGTGCATAAATGAAATGCCCCTCATAGGGGTACCAACCACGGGAAAGTCTAAAACTGGCACCTAAAAATGAAACTACGTGATGCATGAGAATTATCTAAATGCAATGCATGTGGTTTGTCAATTTGGATTTTGCAAGAGGGAGCAAAAGATTGGTGTCCGATGGGATGGACACCCGCCTCCAATGTTACCGAGGCCAACCAACACAACACAAAAAAAAATTACAAGTTAAAGAAACAATTCATGTCAATCAAAGAGAGGAGAGAAGGAAACATGCATTAGAGGGGAGGGGGTAGATGCTAAAACAAGCCACCTAGACACCACTCCAACTCTTCCAATTATCAACAAAAAACACAAAACCTCCTCATGAGGTCTCCATCTCATCCTCATTATCATCCCCACCACCACCACTACCCTCTTCCCGATTCCCTTGGTCTCCCCCGGTCTCCATGCCGCCTTCCCCTCCCCGGTTTCCATGGTTGGGGAACAACAAATCGGGTTGTGCCCAGCTTGGCAAAAAAACAGCAAATAATAGTTGGGGTAGGAGGCGTAATAATTATTAACCCGGTCTTCATGCATGTTCAAATGCATGTTCTGCATTACACCGGTCAGGTAGTCGCCCTGGGGGGAGATGGTCGGGTCGGAGTGAACATACCCCTGGTACTCAAAGGAGTAGAGGGGGATATTCACATAACTGGGTGGGGGGTATGGTGCTTGCAAATGTGGTAGGGGAAAAGGGGGAACAGGTAATGTTACTTGGGGTGCACTATGACTCGGTATAGATGTGGGTCGGGGTCGAGGCTGCTGGGGTGACTCTCCCTCCTCCCTAGCGCCACTAGAAGAGGCTCTACCACCTGCCATCGTCAGCGGTAGCAGGTAGCTGGGTCGCCTCTCCATGGTGTTATCCCTAGGTGTGAAAGGCGGAAGTCTATGACAAGGTAGGTAAAAGGGTGTGGCATCCTTGATAACCCAAAGATATCCCTTTCCCCGGTCAAGCCTAATCCAATTTGAGTGGATTAGGGAAGTCTCGTCTAGAAGTGTCCCCCCGGTTAAAGCCTCGTACGTCCCATCACTATTAAAATCGGGGTCAAAGTGCTTAGCCAGAAATGTTACCAAACGCCCCATGACCACCGTCTGTTTACGCGCTACGGTGGTCGTACCCAACTTCCTCCACCTTCTATAAATTTCATTCATCAGGGGAAAGGTGAATGTATCCCTCAACCCTTGCACATTCAAGTGCGACTCTAAGAGGGTCAAGTCAAGATGGGTTAGGTTGTTCGGCTCCTGCCGACAGAGGAAGGTGCCTGACACTAACCTATGCCAAAAACGGGGCACAGGGTGGTGAATTAAGAGGGCCGAATTCCTACGGAAATCGGCCAAAACCCTCCCGGTCAAGGCCATCCAAAGCGGGTTCAAATCATATCCCTTAGGCTCCTGAGAATCCCTTCTAGAAGGAAATTCTAACCCCAATATAGCAGCGAAGTCATCTATGGGGACGACATGCGAAGTATTGGCAAGACGGAAACAAAAACAAGGTTTATTCTCAGCATTTACGCAACTATTCAAACTACTCAAAAATTCCAGCGTGAGACTCCGGTAGGAGAGCTCATGCATAGAGTATAAAGTAGTCATACCTGAAGCCGCGAAAAAATTGTGCATATGTTAAGCCTAAACGACGTATGACGTCGTGGCAAAGAAAGACGGTAGGTTCCATTTCCAGCCCTTGAATCCCTGCAAAGGCTTGTCTATGAGCATCCGTATCAAAGACGACTTCCGGAAAACACGGAAGTTGCTCGATTTCCAAATCTTCGTTCGGGTTCGGGTTGTTGGACCCGCTTCCCCTCCTTCTCTTTGTAGCTCGTGTTGCCGCTGCCTTGCCCTTCCCTTGTCCTACCATTTTTGTTCTAACACAAGATTTTCACCCCAAAAAAATTGCTAAAAAATGTTTCTAAAAACGATTAAAAACACTTGCAAAACCTTCAATTGGCCCCAAAACTACTTTCTATTGAAGTAGAAAGCTTAAAAACTAACCCAAAAAAGAGATCCCCAAATTCGGATTTTTCAAACCCTAGGTTTGAAAATCGATTTTTTTGAGTTTTTTGGTGTTTGTAAGGCTAAAGAATGGCTCCTTATGTGTTTATAATTGAAGAAGAAGTGTTTTTGTAGCAATTTGGGGAAGATTTGAGGTGATTTGGTGAAGTTTTGAGAGAGTTTTGAGTTTTTTAGTGAGATAAGGGTTTGTGGGATTGTGTTTGTGTTTTGAATGAAGAAGATGAGGAAAGGATAAGAAAGAAGAAAGGAAAAGAATGAAGAGTCACGGTTTATGCAATTTCACGAGCGTGAAACTGTGGTCACGAGCGTGAGATTCATTTCACGACCGTGAAATAGCGGTCACGACCGTGAAACTTCAGTCACGACCGTGAAATGTAGAGTCACGACCGTGAACTAATTTTGCAAAGCTACTGCATTCTTTGTCACAATCTCACGACCGTGAGATGAACTTCACGACCGTGAAACTTGTTTCACGACCGTGAGATGGTTTTCACGGTCGTGAAATGGTTTTCTCGTGATTTCCTTTGACTTGCTTCAATTTTCACGGCCGTGACTCAATCTCACGAGCGTGACTCATCTCTTTTTCGACTTTTTTGCACCAATTTCTTCACTCTTGTTCGATTTCTCGCTTCTTCATTAGCATTCCGTCATGTTTCCTTCATTTCATCTTAAAAAACATCACACACCACATTAAATCCCTCCCTCACACTCTCATTGCCAAAAATTGCACTAAAAATTTACAAAATTAACTAAGTAATGGGAAATTGATTAAATTAATGATTCAATTGGCCAAACAAAAATTCGACCTCATTATCGTCAATTTAACCAATTTCCATGCAAACTAATATCTATCAAGCATTAGTAAAATGAGTTAGAAATATATACAAATTTGTGATTCTTGGGGGACTTCACAAAACCCATTCTTGTTCAAGAATTAATGAAGAGTAGTCGGCTTGAGGTACAAAGCCTCGACTACCCCGATGAGAGAACCTTCCTTGTAGAGCTTGATTCGTTGCCCATTCACTTTGAATCGTTGGCCATCTATGCTTGCCAACTCGAAGTCCCCATATCTCCCTACCTCGGTGATCAAGAATGGTCCCGACCACCAGGATTTGAGCTTCCCGGGAAATAGCTTGTACCTTGAGTTGAAAAGAAGAACCTTGTCTCCACATTGGAGATCCCTTTTCAGGATCTTCTTGTCGTGAATGAGTTTGGTCTTCTCCTTGTAAGATTGGGCATTTTCATAAGATTTGAGGCGGAACTCCTCAAGCTCTTGTAATTGGAGGAAATAGCGGAAGTAGGGTCGATCTCCATAGGGAGGAAACTAACTAACTGCAGTCTAAATCTGCCAGTCACAATCTAGGGGTTTTGAATTGGTTTTAAACTAAACTAAATAAGATTAAGGGAAGAGAAATAAAAGTAGAGATTAACACGAAATAAATCAGATAAAGGAAGAATATGCTACGATTCGGTCTACTGCAGTATCGGCATCTATGGGTCAACTAAGTCAGTCAATCTATCAATGAGAAGGGCAATGATTTTTTCCTCTCGGTCTCAAACCACCCTAGGGATTTTCCTAATTAACTCTCGTCCTCTTAGGAGTCACCTATCAATTCTAAGCAAGCCTTTCCCTTCCAATCTCTCGATCCAGGTTTGGTTTAACTACCTAGCTAGTCTCCTGCATGCACTCATTCGACTAACCTCAATTAAATTGCTTAGATTGATTCTCATATTCAAGACTAACTAAAATACTCTATCCTATCATGCCTTTACTACAGTTTTCCTCATCCTAACATACAATGGAATTAGCTACTCATACTATTAACGATGCTAGCAATTAAGACGATTGAACATATGACATTAGACATGATATAATCGTAATTAATAAGCATAAGAAACAATAACGCAGCAATTGAGAAAGGTAAAACAGTAATTAAGACTAAAACAAAGGTCAATAATAAAGGAGAGAAAGGAGTTTACAATCTTTAGCAAATCCGGCGTAAAGAACAAATCCGCGTCGATAATAACCCCAAGTATAAACTTAAAAGAATAAGGAAGTTTAGAAACTAATGGTGAAAGATTAGTGTCTGCTAAGTAGATGATAATAATTGATGATTTCCCCTAATGACGAAAGTAAGAGTCTTATATAATGCATAACACGACTCTAAACCCTAATTAATCTACGGACGTAAGGCCCGTGATGGATTCCACTCGATCGAGGGAATATTCCCTTCGATCGAGGTCTTTATTTGAGGATATCGGTCGATCGAGGACTTCATCCTCTCGATCGACCAACTCTTCTACAGCTTCCCCTCGATCGAGAAGATGACAGCTCGATCGAGGTCTTCCTCACTTCAACTCTCCTCGATCGACCAAAGATATAGTCGATCGAGGTCTTCTGGCCTGGCATATAATGTTAGCCATGACTTTAGGCTTGATTGTGAACAATCTCACGCTTTCCCATGCAAGAGCCTCTTTCCCGTTCCTTCCATTCTCCTAAATGTATGCAAAGTGGACTGTTTTGGCTCGGTTTCTGCTACTACGCAGCTTGTACCTACAAAATGGTAATGAAAGTACAAAGTAGCCAAATAGGGGCATATAGTGACATAATATCACCTAAATGACATAGAAATGCGTGCATAATTGGACTAAAAATTCTATATAAAATACACGCATCAAACTTCCCCAAACCAAACCTTTGCTTGTCCTCAAGCAAACTAAATGCAGATATATGGAACTAAATGAACCTAGGGGAATGGAGTAAGTCTTAGAGCTAGCTACAAGTCAATGCTAAATCGTTTAATGCACTCATTCAATCGCTACAAAGCTTAATACGAAAGTGAATGAATTTATACAATCTTGTAAATAAATTAGACTTTCGACCCTGCAAGACTCAACCAAATTCGGACTCTCACGAGTCACTATTCTCTCAACAAGCAAATGGTAAGTAATATGTAAGAAAGAGAGAAGAAAATATAGTCACTCACCAAGACTACGACTGACACAACATGCATCGCTAACTAATATGAAAGATGATTCAAGCACCGTACACACGCATAACCACCGTTCAAGGACTATCACGTGCCGAACATTTGCAAAAATATGGATATGTGAGGCTAATTGGTAAGAAGGGGCAAAACAATTAATGGAAATGTGAGGGTAAATAGCCAAGCTAGTTCCTAACAAGACCGCAATAGAACTCGTTCCATTCTTCCAACTATCAAAAACTAAGCTCGATGCCTTAACAAATCTAGGCAAATACAACACAAATCCCATAAAACACCTCGACAAATAATGATAAGCATAGGAGGTGTAAATAACCAAAACTTCAGCCAATTATATTTTTCTCATTATATATTTTCATTTTTTCATTTTTTCATTGTTTTTTCTTTTCCTTCTTGGCTGATCGAGGAAAAAGCCCCTCGATCGAGTGGAATAAGTCACTCGATCGAGGCAACAAATAACAACATCTGCTCGATCGAGCTACAGGCTGCTCGATCGAGGCACAATTAATCACTTCTCTTCTTTTTTCTCGCAAATACCCACTCCAATCAATGAAAACGAGCCACAAACTGACACAACGGTAAAATATACCTCGACTACTAAACTAGCTCGGCAAAGGTAGGCTCAGTTTAGAATGTAGTTAAGGGCAACATGCAGATATGGCTTTGTGTGGAGTTAATAGGGTAAAATGAGGAAAAGGGAGATGCAAATATTCTCAAAACACGTAATACCGACCACAAACCCAATGCGTGCAGGGAATAAGAAATCAAAGTTCATATACAAGCAAATGACACGAGATGTGGGGAGTAACTACTCTCATTCCTAGATGAACTGGTCATAAATGTCACCAGTTATAGGCTCTAAAACTCAGAATATATAAGTAGTTTGCCAAAATGTTGAGTCAAGTCTAATAGTCAAATTTAAATTCCAAGACAAAATTCAATATTTCACTACTTCGATTTTACTAAGTAAGTCAAGAATGGTGCAAGGAATAGCATAAAATAGACTTGTAGTGCAATTTCATCACGAACAAGACTCCAATCCGACTCGACTATATGCAAAAATAAACGTGATATTTTTGATTTTTTTTTATATTTTTTCTAATTAACATGAATTGTAAACGTGAATGCAATACAAATGCAAATGCAGACGCAAAAGGATGCAAAATACCTCCCCAAACCAAAACAGACAATGTCCTCATTGGCTACAGCACAACAGTATATAAGGGAAAGGGAAACGCAACCTAATTCATGTTCCTAAGGGATGAGATATATAAAAAGAATGGGAAAAAAATAAACAGAAAGACTCACGAAATAACAGCTTCCCCAAACCAGCATCAAACTGGGGAGCTAACATCAATTCGATCGATTTGCATTCCACTCGATCGAGGTCTTTTTTTTCCCCAAGTCTCTCGATCGAGTAACAGTTTACTCGATCGAATGGTTTTCCCATTTGCACAGCCTTCGACTTTTAGCAATTGATTTCCGCTTCTTTTTCCTGCAAAAACGATACCCAAAAAAAAAAAATACCAAAAAATGTCTAACAGGAAAAGTAAATTGTTTATCTAAACTACGGATTATAACGTAACGTCTAATCTAAGTAAATAGTCTAATTGTCTAATTGTCTAACGAAAACGCAATAAATTGTTATTTACAAATTGCACGGGGTTCCAAACCCGGCTAATAACCAAATAGTTGTGTGACAAGGCCACCGTCAAGCCCTTGACTTGCGGAATTACCCTCAGTTGCGGTAATTTCCGACTTCTTTTTCCACACATAGGGTATACATGGAGCGGTGGGCTCAGAGTGACTAGCAATGTTAGGCATCTTCGCTGGTATGGTAGTCTCAACAGTCGAATCTTCCTCGAAAATAAAACTGTCGAAGACGGAGTCAGAAGTACTCAAGTCTTCCTCCTGAACAGTCTTATCTAACCCTCTCTTTCTGCGTAAGAACGTTCTTTCGGGCTCTGGATCAGCTTCCACTAACTCGAGCCTTTGGGACCTGCGCATACACAACTATAGAGAGAAAAATAAGAAAAGTCTCAAGGAATTAGAAATTCCTTAAGACGAGACAGAAATAAATAAACAGAAAATTAAATTGCCTCCCCGGCAACGGCGCCAAAATTTGATGCGAGTCGTTATACACCAAAAATAAAAGCCTAAGTCTACTAACTAAAGAAGATAGTGGAAGTAGGGTTGATCTCCACAGGGAGGAAACTAACTAACTGCAGTCTAAATCTGCCAGTCACAATCTAGGGGTTTTGAATTGGTTTTAAACTAAACTAAATAAGATTAAGGGAAGAGAAATAAAAGTAGAGATTAACAGGAAATAAATCAGATAAAGGAAGAATATGGTAGGATTCGGTCTACTGCAGTATCGGCATCTATGGGTCAACTAAGTCAGTCAATCTATCAATGAGAAGGGCAATGGTTTTCTCCTCTCGGTCTCAAACCACCCTAGGGATTTTCCTAATTAACTCTCGTCCTCTTAGGAGTCACCTATCAATTCTAAGCAAGCCTTTCCCTTCCAATCTCTCGATCCAGGTTGGGGTTAACTACCTAGCTAGTCTCCTGCGTGCACTCATTCGACTAACCTCAATTAAATTGCTTAGATTGATTCTCATATTTAAGACTAACTAAAATACTCTATCCTATCATGCCTTTACTACAGTTTTCCTCATCCTAACATACAATGGAATTAGCTACTCATACTATTAACGATGCAAGCAATAAAGACGATTGAACATATGACATTAGACATGATATAATCGTAATTAATAAGCATAAGAAACAATAACGCAGCAATTGAGAAAGGTAAAGCAGTAATTAAGACTAAAACAAAGGTCAAGAATAAAGGAGAGAAAGGAGTTTACAATATTTAGCAAATCCGGCGTAAAGAACAAATCCACGTCGATAATAACCCCAAGTATAAACTTAAAAGAATAAGGAAGTTTAGAAACTAATGGTGAAAGATTAGTGTCTGCTAAGTAGATGATAATAATTGATGATTTCCCCTAATGACGAAAGTAAGAGTCTTATATAATGCATAACACGACTCTAAACCCTAATTAATCTACGGACTTAAGGCACGTGATGGATTCCACTCGATCGAGGGAATATTCCCTTCGATCGAGGTCTTTATCTGAGGATATCGGTCGATTGAGGACTTCATCCTCTCGATCGACCAACTCTTCTACAGCTTCCCCTCGATCGAGCAGATGACAGCTCGATCGAGGTCTTCCTCACTTCAACTCTCCTCGATCGACCAAAGATATAGTCAATCGAGGTCTTCTAGCCTGGCATATAATGTTAGTCATGACTTTGGGCTTGATTGTGAACGATCTCACGCTTTCCCATGCAAGAGCCTTTGTCCCGTTCCTTCCATTCTCCTAAATGTATGCAAAGTGCACTGTTTTGGCTCGGTTTCTGCTACTACGCAGCTTGTACCTACAAAATGGTAATGAAAGTACAAAGTAGCCATATAGGGGCATATAGTGACATAATATCACCTAAATGACATAGAAATGCGTGCATAACTGGACTAAAAAGTCTATATAAAATACACGCATCAGTCATCTCTTGTCGCCGCTCAGTTTTGCATCAAGATTTAGTTCTTTGATCGCCCAATATGCCTTGTATTCGAGCTCTATGGGCAAATGGCAAGACTTGCCATACACCAACTTATAAGGCGATATTCCAATAGGAGTTTTGAATGCCGTCCTATATGCCCATAATGTGTCGTCGAGCTTTGAACTCCAATCTTTACGGTGCTTTGAGACCACTTTTTCAAGGATAGATTTGATTTCTTTGTTAAAGATTTCGACTTGCCCACTTGTTTGGGGATGATACCCCAAACCGGTACGGTGATGAACACCATATTTAAGAAGTAGTGAGTCAAGTCGTTTTTCATGAAAGTGCTTGCCTCCATCACTTATTAAAGCTATTGGCACTACAAACCGGGGGAAAATGACCTTCTTTAGGAAATTGATGACAACTTTGGCATCGTTGGTAGGGGAAGCCACCGCCTCAACCCATTTGGACACGTAGTCTACGTCCACTAGAATGTACCTATTCCCTTTTGAAGAAATAAAGGGGCCTTGATAGTCTATTCCCCACACATCAAACACTTCCACCTCAAGAATCCCCCTTTGGGGCATCTCATTCCTCCAAGAAATGTTGCCGGTGCGTTGACAAGCATCGCAACATTGGACAAAGTGCTTAACATCATGGAACATAGAGGGCCAAAAGAACCCGGATTGAAGTATTTTAGCAACGGTCTTGCTTGCCCCATGATGCCCTCCATAAGGAGAGGAGTGACATCCTTTCATGATTTCTTCATACTCCCATTGTGGTACACATTTTCTATACATCCCATCACCGCACTCCTTGAACAACAAAGGGTCATCCCAAAAGTATCTCTTACCTTCAAACAAGAACCTCTTCTTTTGATTGTGGTTGATGCCCGGTGGGAGAACACCACCCACAATGTAGTTGGCAAAGTCCGCAAACCAAGGTGCTTGATTTTGGATTGTTTTATTAATTGCAAAGAGAAAATCATCCGGGAATGAATCATTGATAGGCATGTCATCTTTACTTCCATCATAGCATAGCCGGGACAAGTGGTCCGCCACCGCATTTTCCGCACCCTTCTTATCTCTTATCTCCAAATCGAATTCTTGTAAGAGTAGGATCCATCTAATGAGGCGGGGCTTAGCTTCTTTCTTGGCAAGAAAATATTTAAGTGCGGCATGGTCCGTATAGACAATGACCTTGGAGCCAATCAAATACGAATGGAACTTGTCAAGAGCATAAACAATAGCAAGAACCTCTTTTTCCGTCGTTGCATAGTTAACTTGTGCTTCATCAAGGGTTTTGCTAGAATAGTAGATGGCATGCAAAGCTTTGTCCTTCCGTTGGCCAAGAACCGCGCCAACGGCATAATCGCTTGCGTCGCATATCACCTCAAATGGCAATTCCCAATCCGGGGATTGCATGACCGAGGCCGAGATAAGAGCTTCCTTTATCCTAGCAAATGCCTCAACACACTCATTAGTAAAATGGAAAGGGGTATCCTTGAGGAGAAGTTGTGTAAGTGGTTTAGCAATTTTGGAGAAGTCCTTGATGAACCGGCGATAAAAGCCGGCATGACCAAGGAAGCTTCTCACCCCTTTGAGATTTGAAGGTGGGGGTAATTGCTCAATCACTTCCAACTTAGCTCTATCAACTTGGATACCATTTTCCGAAATGAGATGACCAAGAACTACCCCTTCATTTACCATGAAGTGGCATTTCTCCTAATTCAAAACAAGACTCACTTCTTCACATTTTTGCAACACCAAGGACAAGTTATGCAAGCATAAATCAAAGTCTTTCCCATACACACTAAAATCATCCATAAAAACTTCCATGATAGATTCAATGTAATCGGAAAAAATACTCATCATGCATCGTTGGAATGTAGCTGGGGCATTGCAAAGGCCGAAGGGCATTCTCCTATAGGCAAAAGTGCCATAAGGGCATGTGAATGTGGTCTTAGATTGGTCAATCGGGTCAATTGGGATTTGGAAAAATCCCGAGTATCCATCTAAATAGCAAAAATACTTGTTTGAGGCAAGTCTTCTAAGAGTTGATCAATGAAGGGAAGGGGGAAATGATCCTTTCTTGTTGAGGCATTCAACCTCCTATAGTCTATGCACATTCTCCATCCCGTCACTACCCTAGTAGGCACTAGTTCGTCTTTATCATTCTTCACTACCGTGGTGCCACCTTTCTTTGGCACCACTTGCACGGGGCTAACCAAATCGGAGTAAGAGATTGGGTAGATGATCCCGGCATCAAGTAGCTTCATGACTTCACCTTTGACTACCTCTTGCAAGGTGGGGTTTAGTCTTCTTTGGGGTTGCCTTCTTGGCTCATGGTCATCTTGTATATGAATTCTATGCATACACAATTCGGGGCTAACCCCCTTCAAATCATCCAAGCTATAACCAATAGCTTTCTCATGTTTTCTCAACACACACAACAATGCATTCAATTGATCATCATCAAGGTTAGCATTTACAATCACGGGTTTGCACTTTGACTCATCAAGATAAGCATATACTAAGTTAGAAGGAAGGGATTTAAGAGAAGGAGCTTGTACCTCTACCGCAATATCTACCGCACAAGAGGTTTGGATGATAGACTCAAGTCTTAAACGTTGTTGTTCATCAAGCTCCTCTCCTTCCAAAGTTGCTTCAAGTAAGTCGAACTCAAACCCATGTAGCTCCTCCATGATATCCCTTGGCTCCAAAGTCAAGATAGCCTCCAAAGGGTCCCTCATAAAGAAGCTAGGTGTAACTTCTTCAACAAAGGCATCAATGATATCAATGAAATAGCATGCTTTTCCAAGATTTGGAGCTTTCATGGCATTTTGCAAGTTGAAAGTAATTTTTTCATCCCCCACCTCAAGGGTTAGCCTCCCGTGTTTCACATCAATCACCGCTCCGGCGGTGTGCAAGAATGGCCTCCCGAGAATAATGGGGATTTGAGAATCCTCCGCCATATCAAGAACTATGAAGCCCACCGGAATGAAAAACTTCCCAATCCTAACCGGTACATCTTCCAATACACCCAAAGGTTGCTTTGTAGATCGGTCCGCCATTTGGAGTGTGATGTTTGTGCATTTTAGTTCCCCCATGCCAAGTTTCTCACAAATGAAGTATGGCATCACACTCATACTAGCTCCCAAATCACACAAGGCCTTGTCAATTGTTATGTTGCCTATGGTGCATGGGATGGAGAAACTACCCGGATCTTTCAATTTTGGAGGGGTGGGTTTTGTAGAAATCCACTACATTCACCGGTGAATGCCACGGTTTCAACTCCACTCAATGACTTCTTCCTTGTAAGGATGTCCTTCATAAATTTTGCATAGGCGGGGATTTGAGTGATGAGGTCGGTGAAAGGAATGGAGACCTCCAAATTCTTGACAATATCCATGAATTTGCCTAATTGCTTGTCAAGTTTTGTTTTGGCTTGTCTAGAAGGAAAAGGTAGCCTTATAACAATAGGCTCCTCGACCTTCTTGTTCGTTGTTATCACATCATCATTCTTTTCGACAACAACTTGCTCACTTGAAGAGCACTCTTCCTCCTTGTCATCCAATTCAACAACTTCATTTTCAATTGGCCCATCATCTTCCAATTTGTCTCCCTCACCATTATCATCTTCAATTGGCATTCTTGGTCCCTCATAACTCTTTCCACACCTCAAATGTATGGCATTGGCGGTTTCATTTCTAGGTGGGTTACCTTGAGGAGGTAATTGACCTATTCTCCTAGAGGAGCTCCCCGAGGCTATTTGGGTCACTTGAGTTTCAAGCATTTTGTTGTAGGCAAGGATGTTATTGATGATAAGATCTTTGGCTTGGTTGTCTTTTTGCAATTGGAGAATCGCTTTGTGAATGTCCAAGTTTGGATCTCCAACTTGTGGTTGCATGGGAGGTTGATTTTGTGGTGGTGGGTTGTATTGATTTTGGTTGTATTGTAGTTGATTGTAGGAAGGTTGGTTTTGATTTTATTGTTGTCTTTGAAAGTTTTGTTGATTGTTTCTCATGGGTGGGGCAACATATGGTTGTGGTTGAGGGTTTTTAACATTTTGGCTTTTGTATGAGAGATTTGGGTGATTCTTTGTGTTCTCATTGTAAAAGTTGGAGTAGGGGGTTCCTTGCCTATAAGATTGAAAGGCATTCACTTGTTCCACGGATCCTCTACATTCTTGAGGATCATGACCAAATGTTCCACAACATTCACAAACCCCTTGAGGTAAGCTTGGTGCCATCACCATAGCATTCACTTGTTGCATAGGTTGTTGAGTTAATGAGCTTTGAGCTTGTTGGAATAGAGCAGTTTGTTGGTCCATTTTGAGGTTCATTGCTTCCATATAAGAGCTAAGTTGAGCTCCAAAGTCGGCTCCCATTTTGGTGACGAAGCTCACCTCATGCTTTCCCCTAGGAGTTTGCCTTGGCCTACTAAATTGTGAGTTATGGGCCACCATCTCCTCTATTCGTGCCCATGTTTGAGCATCATCTACTTCCGTGAACCTTCCATTTGATCCCATGTTCAAAATTCCTCTAGCATCTTCATAAAGTCCATTCCAAAATTGTTGTACCAAGAACCACTCACTCAAACCATGGTGAGGGCAAGAACGAATGATCTCCTTGAATCGGTCCCAAGCTTCATAGAGTGACTCTTCATCCCTTTGCTTGAAGCCGGTTATCTTAGCTCTCAACATATTTGTCTTTTCCGGTGGATAGAACTTTTGATAAAAAGCTATAGCTAGCTTCTTCCATGAGTCAATACCTAGAGCAACTTTGTCAAGACTCTTCAACCATCGTTTTGCCGCTCCAATAAGAGAGAAAGGAAACAAGACCCATCGAATTTGGTCTTGAATCACTCCCGTTTGAGAAACGGTATCACAATAATCACAAAAAGTCTCCATGTGTAGATGAGGGTCTTCACTTGGCATACCTCCAAATTGGTTCCTCTCCACCAATTGGATAAAAGCGGTTTTAGCAATGAAATTTCCAGTTAGCTTTTATGGTACGGGGGTGGTGTTTGGAAGAGTATCTTCCATGGGAATGGAGTGAGATGAGAATTTAGGCATTCTTAGGAGAGTGGGTGGTTGGATGGGAAGTGGGATGGTTGGTGGGATTCCAAAAGGATTCAAAAATTCCGCGATCGGCACAAAATCCTCCCAATTCTCTACCCTTGGATGCTCAATTTCTACCTCGTTACTTTCCCGGATTTCCCTTTCTTCAATCGAAGGTAGAGGCTCCTCCGTTGTAGTAATCGGATTCGAAGAAGAGCTTCTACGGTTTTGAAGACTTTGCGAAGTCTCCTAAAGGTCCTTTCGATCTCGGGATCGATTGGAGGTTGATCCTTTGGGGGAGCTCGCCTGGGCATACAAGAAAACTAAATGTAAACGGTGAGAATGCCTCGAGAAACTAGGTTTCTCAAGACAAGAGGCAAAAAACTAAAGCAAACTAAAAACAATCAAATTAAACATACACCGTCCCCGGCAACGGCGCCATTTTGATGTAGGAAAAAGTGTGGTAGTAGGAGTGTCGATCTCAGGGACGGTTGTTGTTTAGAAATGATCTAAAAGTCTACTAGAGTCTCTTGCAAGTCACAAAGTAATTTTTCGGTTTGGGTTTGTAGAGTAGACTAAGATAACAACAATTAAAAACAATTAAAAATGACAAAAGGAGTCTAAGACAAGGAAGATAATCAAATAACAAACAATAAAAGGAAAGTCTAGGAATGGTGGGTTCAAATGGGTAATTTGGGTTCTAGTGAGTCGGGTTCATAGTTAATGGGTAGTCAAACTTGGGCGCGGTGGATTGAGGCTCTCGATCTTACAATCCCTCCCATATACCGAACCAAGCTAGCTCTCGCGTACACACGGTCGATATACCAACTATATGCAAATCCTAACATATTCCGAGGCTATCGATCTTACGGAAATGTATGAAAAACATGAATCATGCAAGTTTGTCAAGCAAGCATTTCATCAAACATATGGTATGCGAAAGTTGGAAGAAAGACTACTAATCAACAAAACAACCCAACAAAGAAAGATTAACCCTCATCAAAACCCATTATCCCCCACTAATCCTAGATTAATCACTACTCACTCATATTCAAAGGAAATTCAACATTTACTAAGGATTGCAAAAGGAAATCAACAACAATAAACATTTTCTAATTAACAATAAGTAGATAACAAGAATTGAAATGAAAACTTAATTAAAGACAAGATTAAGAAGAGGAATTATACCAACTTGGAAAAAGATGAGAACTTTGATATAATAACCAAGATTTTGTCACAAATCTTTGAATATAACCCGAGTTCATACACTAAACCAAGTCGAAATTACTAATTAACCGACTAATTTGCTTAATTATGGAAGATTAATACAAGATTAAACACTAATTCTATGAGGGTTTTAGATCTAGGGTTTCGTTCCCTTTAATTACATGAGAGGGTCTATTTATAGGTTTACAAAATGAAGGAAAGATGGGCCTCGAGAAGCTTCATGGACTGGAAAAGTCACGATCGTGAAATGGGTTTCACGGTCGTGAAACACGTCTCGCGACCGTGAAACACGTCTCACGACCGTGAAACTGCAAGTTACGGTCGTGAGGGAATTGGCAAAGCAAGGTCTTCTTTCACGAACAAGTCACGACCGTGAAGCATGTTTCACGACCGTGATTGAGCTTTCACGACCGTGAAATGCGTTTCACGCCCGTGAGCTGAAATGCACGATAATCCAACTGCTTGGAAAGGCATCTCACGACCGTGAGATGCCTTTCACGCCCGTGAGATGCTCATTTCCCTTCTTCCTTTGCTTGACTTTGTTGCTTCCTTCACGGTTTCGCTTGCCTTGACTTGGGAGGGCTTTGGCGCATCGAGTAGGGCCCCCAAGGGTATGTGGGGCCCCCATGGTATGCCATGGGTCCTCCGAGCGATTCACCTTCTTCTTTGTTGATCAAAACTAGGTAGAAATCGCCTCAATTGACGGTTTACCTACAAAAACACGATAAAAGCGAGAAATATGCTAGAAGAAGGTAAAACACGTAGAAACGCTCCTAGGGAGCGTTAAAGGCCAGCAAAACGAGACAAAAAGGGGTGAAAATGTAGGGTGAAATGACACTATATCAGCAACTATATACTCACTAGGGCTTACATCTCACTGGTAGTGACATATACTTGATAAGATTGAGACTCGACATATAAACCACGCCAAGTCATTCAACGGTCACAAATAATCAACATATAATCATCCATCCAAACGTACAAATACGTTGAAAAACATCTCTCACGGTAAATGACACGGACTAGCACCATGTACATAGCCGTTATGATTAAAATCGCATCCACGGGATAAACATTTCCCTGAACGCATACACGATTAACATTTCGTATATGTAGACACAATTCCTCCTGGTAGGACGACGATATAAATATCCGATGCTAGTCTAAACCTGGCCAGACTCTCGAAATAACATTTTCCGATTCGACATGCGATAAAGGTTTCGCATCCAAGACTCGGTCAACTAATAGAAGCCGAGTACCCCAAATTCGGTCAACCTTCACGAAAGAGGCGGAGAGGGCACAAGCATCATAAACAAGCGGTACGCTACATGCAATGACACCACCTCGCAAGTATACAACATTTGACGGTCGGGTCGATCAACGCAAAGCGTTCGCCTCCCAACAACGTCGCCATATGCCCACTAAAACATGCATTTAAGCATTAAGGATACAACTCCTCGTTCCGACATTCCAGCCTTACGAGCGAGGAGGTAGCCGGGGAATGAGAGTTCAAAGCACTTAACAATCAATGCTCAAACCATAACATGTGAGAAACCGACTCAAAGTGGGATATATCAAAAACCGTCACAAAACATGCGATACAAGCGAATGGGATATCATATATTCTAAACATGAATATTTAAAGTCATTTGCTAAATTTATACGATAAACGAACCATGCGAACTATTATAAATGAAAATATAAGAAAGAATAGCAAGGGGAATGGAAGCGTGTGCCAGCCGGTCAGGGTGACCGGCTGCCGGCTACCCGGCTGGCACCAATGTAACATTTGAAAATCAACCAAAATACAGCATGATCCAGCAGGTCAAATGGACCGGCTGCCGGCTAGGCCACACGTCACTTGAGATAATGAAGGAAATATAGGGTGTGTCTCAGCCAGTCGGCTGACCGGCTGCCGGTCGGCCGGCTGAGACATACTTTATACCAAAAGTTATTACGTAACATCCATAAAACATCAGCCACTTCCCAGCCGGTCAGCTGACCGGCGGCCTGTCGGCCGGCTGGGACCATATGTACACGAAATTCGTCAATCATCATTAAGAAACATCCATAATCATCAACACATATCAACTATCATCAACTAACATTAACACTTATCAACTAACAACAACCATCATCAACAACACAAGTCCTATGAATACTAATCATATCCCAAATACGTTTACTAACATCAAAAACACATTAAAACACGTAATGATATCGAGTAACCCTTCACCGTTACTATTTTGCGTCTTCAATCCTCGTCTAGGTCCTCCTCTACTAGGTAGTAGTCTTTGTCGAAGTCTTGAAGGTCTCCACCTACAATTAGACAACAAAAGATGAATATAATTCACCTTTGAGAAAGACGGATAAATTGAAAGATGAGAAAGACGGTAATTTTTTTACCAATTAAGATAGAGGACGATGAGAGGGGAAGATTAAGACAAAAATTAGCGGATTTGAGTAAGTAAAGAAGGAGTAGTGTCGATATTGAGCTTGATCAAAAATAAAGTTAGGGTTATGGTGGTTACTTGTTGAGGAAGAAGGAGTAAGTGGAAAATGAGGGAGTTTAGGGTTTAAGGGAGATATAAGGTGAGTGAGTGGAGAAACATGGAAAAAGCCCAAAAGTGTCTTAAGGCGTAACTCACTCGAAATTTCGTGTAAAGTCCGAAAACGATCTTCGATTTTCTAAATTAGACACGGGAAATTAAATTCTAGACTAAAACTAAATTTCGCTGAAACGTATCCGTATAATATTTCTAATAAAAAAAATAGGGTACATTTGAGGGTGTTACACGTGTTCCTTGTACCCGCAAGTTATGGTTTCCGATATCAGTTTAACCACATCTGAGTCACTGAACCCGAAATTAATTATCATAGTTAAATACATTATATATAAATATTATGATATTTTAAATAATCATAATTATAATTAAACAATTGAAGTAAAAGTGAACTAGTCTTACCAGACACCTGTTTCCTCTTCCGGATCGAGGCGGACTCTGCGAGTAGTAGCATCCATCTGTGTCATTTGCACGTTCCCGTCATTGACTTGTTCATTCTCATCCTCCCGCGCTCTGTTTCCTACATTACTACAACTACCTCTTCTTCGTCGTCCGCCCGCCTTATAGAGAAAAACTAAAGTATTCAAAGTTGCCATGAATTAACAAACATGTAAAATTAAATAACAAGAAACTATATATTCTTATTAATGAATAATAAAACACAACTGTCAACAGCTAAAATGAAATTGCTTTGCAAACGCCCATACATTTACAAAAAGTAGTTTCAACTAATATAAGAATTAGAAATAATCTTATTCATCATCATTACTTGAATTTTGGTTTTCGGAAATGTTGTATTTAAAAAGAGATTCTATAAAATCTTCTTCTTCCTCTTTATCTTCCTCTTTATCTTCTGCTCCGTCTTCATTCCGCTTCTCCTCATCCTCCTTCTCCTCCTCTTCTACCTTCTCCTCATTATTGTCCTCTACTTGCGTTTCTTCTTCCTCCTCCTCTATAAATTCGTTATCATCTGGTACTTCAATTATTGATAGTAGTGTCTCACTACTAATTACATCTTCTTGAAACACAGATTCGACAATAGGAGCATCAACATGCGATTTGGCTTTAGTTTTGAATACTGCTGACCACTTATCTTTATCTCTTTTGATATTTGGATATGAAGTATAACAAACTTGTTCCACTTGATACGCCAACACAAATGGATCGTATTTCGGAAATTTTATGCTTCGATTAACATCCACAAGTTTATAATCCTTATGCATTTGCATTCCTTTTTCAGAATTATCTATCCAATCACATTTGAATAAAATAACATTATATGTGCTTTTTTTGCATGTGTACGACAATTCAACAGCTTCATTGAGTGTTCCATAATAGTCAGCTCCCTCAGTCGAACTTACACATACTCCATTATTAATTGTAGATTTTTCCAAATCTAACCCGTCTTTGAAAGTGCGAAATTTGTATCCATTAATGAAATAACGTTTCCATGTTCGCACCCTTTTCGAAGGACCTTGTGCTAAGGCAATGAGAACTGGATCTTTTAAGTTGTTTTATCATTGTTAAATTATTATCAAATTATAATACCTTCAGGTATAATAATAAAAAATAAAAAAAGAGTAATCTGGTGTTAGTATGTAGTATGTACTTACTTGACCTCTAAACCATTGGGAAAATCTTGTGTCAAATTTGTTCCAAATATCCTCGGCTGTGAGAAATTGGGGATATTCTGTTTTGATATAATTTTCAAACATCCTATATTCATTATAAATAATGTCGAATTAAGTAATAGTTTTTACATGTTGTTATAATTTTTAATTAATAATTAAAGTTCCAAAGATCGATTTTTTACTTACACTTCGTTATGCTTCAATTCATCTAAATCACAGTTAGATAAAACATATAAGTCTGCACGTTCATATTCGTTGTCTTCTAAAAATCTTTCACGACACTTTCCAGAACTAATACCCCCGTGATCTTGAAAAATCTCGGGTAAGGTAGAATACGTAGGCTCTTTCAAGCCTACGTCGAGATCCTTGGCTTTTGTGTCTACGTTCTCTTCAAATAAAAGGAACATAAATTGGAAATTTCTTCAAGCAAATACGCGTTGCATATAGAACCTTCAACACGCGCTTTATTTGCAGTCTTTTTTTTTCAAATGATTTAAGAAACTATAAAAAAGTTGGTTAAGATCGAATGAAATTAAAGTAAGTAATTAAATTTGATAATTGTGGAATTAATTACCTCTTAAAAGGATACAACAACAACAACTATCTAACATCTTCCACCTGCAAAAAAAAAAACAATATTCGAGCTCATGGGGTCCTTATCTCTCCAACCTAAACCCATCTTTGAATCTTTCATACCATTAGTAAATACTAATCATTTAATTAATTGTTATAAGACAAAAATTCCTCAGCAATTCCATACAGTTCTCCAAATACACAATGTTGAATGACTTGTCACTGACGGGCTTAAAAGCGGTGTCGCTAATTCCGCTAATTAGCTACAATCAAATAACAATTTATAACTCCTAAACAAAACACAAACTATCTTAAATAAAGGTAGTAAAATGGTAAGAATAGGGTCGAACCCAAGAGAAGGCGGTAATGACTAAATTAATCTAATCTAGACTCTTGCAAAATGCCAATTAACAAAACTAAACACTAACTAATTACTCTAATCACAAATTAAGACACTAATTAAGACAAAAGCTTAAATTAGTTACAAACTATGATATTCACAATGACAAAACATGTAGGATAACATATAGGGAGAATGTTTGACATGAGAATTGATTAGCAAGTCTAAAATTACCAACAAAAACTAAAGATTCAAATATTCAAATATGGAGAAACAACTTAGTGTAATTTTCCCAAGTTCCCAACAATTCACAAAGTAAAGACCCTTCCTTTCCTCTCTCCTCTAATTATCTAATACAAGTTTCTAAGAAATAAGCCAACATAAATTAAACCATCCATGGATGACCCTTTACAACCCAACCAACACTTATTAAAACATAAGCACAATCAAAGATGCAAGCTTTAAGCACAAAACCAAAGAAACGTGCTAGAATCATGTAATAAAACACTAAACCATGTTCTAATCACACAATAAACCAAATTTCACTCAAAAGATTCCAACTTTAAACCAAAGTTACAATATTTCAAGGTTGCTTCAACAAATATCAAGACAAATTAACCAAATTTATCAAGACAAAGCAATAGTTAAACAAACACTTGCTAAGATGGTTAGTCCTAACAACAATTCATTCAACAATGGAATTTAAACATGAGAAAATGGAATTAAATAGAGAAGAAGAGGTTCAAAAGGTCTTACAATGCTAAACGGAGAGAACTTGTTCAAATTACACTAAGCAATGGAAGATTAGCTACCCATAATCCAAATATTACAACCCATATCAAAGTTCAACCAAAATACAAAACCAAAATGAAGAACAAAAGTTGAGAGAGTTCTAATGTAATGTGTTGTGGAATGTTGTCTCCAATGTTGTGTGCTTCTCTCTCTAAAATCTAATTCTTATATACCCTTGGTCCGAAAACCTAGGGGCCTTGAGAAATGTGCCTCAAAATGACAAGACGGAGAAATGAAGAACACATGCCTGAGACCAGGACGCTGGCAGCGTCGTGTGGCGCTGGGAGCGTTCCCTGGCGCTGGCAGCGTTTCATGCTGCCAGTTTTTCCCTTGGTTGAGCGTCTTTACTTTCGTTGACCCTTTGGATTTTAGTCCCGCCTTGACTTCCATTGACCCTTTGGACTTGGTCTTCTTGCTTTGATGATTTGATTGTAGCCCACTCCAATTGTTGGGTTTGGGTCTCGGGTCTCGGGTCTCGGGTTTGACTTTGACTTTTGTTGACTTCTGGGTTTGACTCTAAAAGTTGACTAAAAATACTAAATAACAACATAATTACAGAGACTAAGGTTAGCATAAAACGATGCTAACAACCCGTAAAAAGTGTAATAAACGAACCTAATAAATACTACTAGACACAACACATTTTGGTGTTGTCAAATACTTCCACACTTAAACTTTTACTTGTCCCGAGTAAAAACTTGAGATTAGCAATGAGACACCCTCAAATTTGCGGAAAGAAAAACAAGTAATTTAAATAAATAAAAGATGAGAATACGTTTCCAATAGGTTCACTTTAGTGAAAATCGGTAAATTTTAAAACCGGAACCTACTATTAAATATATTCATCATAACAAATGTCATAAATAAAAAGGGTCATAACAAAACGGAAATAATATTATACAATAAAAAGTATCTGAAACGGGAGACATATCTCCCGTATAAATACAGAAATAAAAGAGTGTATAATAATATACAATCCTAAGAACCTAATATAGGTCCAAGGTAAATACTTCGCTCGCTAGCTCGTCAATGTACCCAAAGTATGCATCACAAACCTGCCAACCGCATTAAATATAAACACGGAAGCCACAGTCAGTGAGGAGTAACTCCTAGTTCTCCCAGCCACGAAATGTCGAGTTTAATAAAACATGAATAACATAAAAGCAATGTATATGGAAAATACAAAACCTTAACATATATGATATGCTTTTCATGTTATGAACAATTAACTAACATATAACCTAGCATATGAAAGCTATCATGTGAAACCGTTAACAATCTATAACACGAGGTAGGGAAGTTGGTATGCTGGCTCAGAGGTTACATTTAAAACATGGCCCTGATACACTCAAACCCTAATCAAACATAATATCATGTGAATCAGTTAACAACCGGTAATCCAAACTCTATCAACCTTAGCCGGCTTGCATCTCACCTTCTAAGATTCATAGAATCATCAAACATTAAAGACCAATACGTCTACAAACAGGCATAAGTTCCTAGTACCGTCAATAGTCGACTTCTGTAACTCGAGGCTATACCACAAGGTAGGAAAACATCCTAGTCCTAGACTGATCAGACCTAGCGACAACAGCTATTCCATTCCCCGTCGCATGACCAAAAGTACATAAGAATCTCTACTAGGCGACCCCCTAAGCAGAGTTGGCTAGTACTTAAGCTGGCTCCATTCCCAAAGTGGAACTATTAGGCAGCCATGCTCCGACTTGGAGATAACCCCCCCAGGCCGGAACACAAAAGCTATCAAGCAGTGAACTATATACTCGTTAAAGATAGTAAGGCCTATCTATGACATGGTCCAAGATACTCATTTAGAATTAGAATGGTCAGAACGCCATATACTCATAATTCTCTATGGGTACTTAGTCAACACGACATATTCATACAATCAAACCGTCACGGAAACAACTTCCTATCATGTGACTAATTGCATATAAATCATATTCAAATAACATATCGCCTCATATCTACTACGGCTAATTCATTAATTAAATACAACCTTACTTGAAGACAAATCCCCGACCCGAGTCCCGCGACTGGTCATCAGTCAAAACGGGGCTGACTAGATCTTAGTTTGACCAAACCCGTTTGGTCAAACCGGCTAGAAACAGAGTCTTTACCAATTAGACTTGAACATAAAATCATCATATTCATCTCATGCTAATTTATTCCAACTTCTAACATGTGAATTATTAAAATCATACAAAAACCCGCTTGACTTAAAGAATATCATATTAAACTACAATCTCGTATTACAATTTCTAACATGTGAGAAATAATAATATTATGAAAACTTTTAATTAAATAATTTACTTATTAACATTTCTCACTTGCTAAATATTACAAACCACGGTAAAATAACAATAACTCAAAAACCGTCACAAGTCCAAGGAGGGACCCACGGGCTGTTTTGGGCCGAAAATAAACCGGGCCTGGACTGGGCCCACGGGCCTGGTTTGGGCTGTTTTGGGCTGTTTTGGTCGACTTTACTAAAACCGTTTCTTAATATTTTCCCGCATGCTTAACATATTTAAAACCCGTCAAAACAACAACAAAACAATCAAGTATCGACACAAACCCAAAGACCACCCGGACCAACCCAGACCTGGACTGAACCGGCCTGAACCGGGCTGAACCAGGCCTGAACCGGCCGGTTCTCAGCCTCCACCCGTGGCCACCATACACGGCCAAGACTAACACCCACTCCAAATTATTTCTAACATGTTTTAATTAATAACATCCATTTTTAACAACCAATTCAACCATCATTCATACTAAAATTATAATTATGAACTAATCATCCAAATTTATCAAGAACACTAAACATGTTAAAAATTCATACAACATAATAATAATAACTACTTATCATGTTACTACCAAAAATCGTAAATAACAATAACATGAACAAAAACAAAATATGTAACATTAATTCGTCGAGTAACTCGGAATCGTTACCTTAGCTAGCACAAAATCAATTAGCACCAAAATAAGAAGTATAAACCCGTCTACTAGTCTTCTCCTAAAATATACGAGTCACCAAACTCGTCTTCAAAATCTTCTCCTATAAGAAATGACAAGAATAATATTATTAGAATTAAAACTTGATTTTCCATAATTAAAGTGTTGAAAACGATTTTGTCGGAATTGAAAATAAATCGTACGTGGAGATGAAGAGCGAAGAGGAGACTCTAGAAATATAAGTTAGGACGGATTTGAACAAGTAACAAAGGTTTTATGACGATTTTGCTCAAGAACGATGAAGAACGATGATGAACACCAAGAACGATTTTGATTATATTAAAGAAAGTATTAATTAGATATTAAGTTGATTTATTGTAAAATGAAAAGATAGTTAGTGAGTAATGGTGAGGAGGGCCGTGTAATTATAGAGGAATTAATGAGTCGGGTTTTGAAATTGTTGTTACGGGATTGACTCGGGTTTTATAATTATATTATGGTAATTAATTAGATATTATTAGGTTTAATGATAGTTTAATCAAATATCTAGATATTAATTAGATATTATGTTATTGTAATCAAAAGAAAGGAAAATATCTAGTCCTAAGAGAGGGTGAGGGAGCCGTGTGGTTTAGGTAGTAGTCGGGTCTGTTTTTTAAGCGATTTGCGTAATTTAAGTTAACGGATCGATAAAGTTACAAATATCTTAGATATTCGTATTAGTTTAATCGAAAGAATTAAAAGATCTAAAGTGAGTGGAAAAAGATGACATGGGGCGTGTGACTCATGCCAAAGTCGGGTTTCGGGTTTGTTTCGGGATTTAAGTTGACTCGGGAATAGTTAAATGACGTTCGGGATTAAACCGTAAAACCTTCTCTTAAATTCCGAATAAATTCAAAATAATTATATTAAATTATCATAAATTCAAATAAATCTTAATAAAAATAAATTAAATTTATTATTTTTCAAATATAATTTCGGTCTTTAAATTTACGAGGTGAGTCGGAAAAGTCAACGAAAGTCAAAGTTGACTTAAAAACGGGATTCTCATGGAATCTCGCATAAATTCCAAATACGAACTCGGAAATTCCAAATTCGACTGGAAACAATAAATTCCAATTTAAAACTTAAATATGCTGAAAAGTATCCGTAAAATATTTTCACTAGAAAAATAGGGTACTTTTCGGGTTGTTACAATCACCCCTCCTTTTAAAAAGTTTCGTCCTCGAAACTTAGAAGAAGGAATGTGACTTATATGTAGGTCTATTTCAAAACTTTTAAAAATATATTTGTAATAAAAATACAGGGTCTTATCAATGGGGCGGAAGGTTCTCATCTGCAGTTTAAGAACATCGACGTCCCAAGTCAAAGACTTAAAAGATACATTTTCGCATCAACAAATGAGAAAACGAGTTATCGAACGTCTCCAATAACAAGTCTCAACACTCCTTGACGGTAAAAATACTTGAAATCATCAAACATTTACAAAAGCTTTTAGTTCAAAAACAATTCTATAGTAAAGGTAATAACTCTACTATGTATGCCTAAAATTCCTAACTAAAGCTTCTAATAATCTATCTATACGAGATGATATTCGATAGAAGGAACGGAATATTCGAAAGAATAAATCGTATAGAAAGAGGAAAGAAAGAATTTTACCTCAAGCAAAAAGCTCGGGATATTTAGCTAATATTTTAGCTTCGGGTTCCCAAGTTTCTGATTCAACGTTTCCACAACGCCAAAGGATACGAACCAAGGGTACCACCTTGTTTCTGAGTTGTTTGTTAGCCCTTTCAAGTATACGAATCGGCCTCTCTTCCAAAGCCAAATTAGGTTCCAAGTCCAACACTTCTTCTTGAATAATATGACTCGGATCACTGATATACTTCTTCAATTGCGAAACATGGAACACATCATAAACTTTACTCAAGTTCGGAGGTAATTCCAAACGATAAGCAACAGGACCAACTCTCTTAAGCACACGAAACGGTCCAATATATTTAGGACTCAACTTTCCCTTCACTCCAAACCGTTTCACTCCTTTCATTGGTGACACTTTAAGGAATACACGGTCATCAACATCAAATACAAGCGGTCGACGACGGACATCGGCATAGGATTTTTGTCTATCTTGAGCGGCTTTCATTCGCTCTCGAATGACTTGAACTTGATCAATCGTTTCTGTCACTATGTCGGGACTCAACATATGATCATCCTGGACTTGATCCCAACAAACCGGACTACGACACTTCCTACCGTATAAAGCCTCGTATGGTGACATCTTGATAGAAGCATGATAACTGTTGTTATAAGAAAATTCAACCAGAGGCAAACACTTCTCCCAAGAGGCGTGAAAGTCTAAAGCACAAGCTCGGAGAAGATCTTCCAAAGTTTGGATCGTCCTCTCGGTTTGACTATCAGTAGCGGCATGAAATGCTGTGCTCATCAACAATTTACCACCCATGGCTTCTTGTAAAGCCATCCAGAATCGGGAACAGAATCTCAGATCACGATCTGAAACTATATCTTTAGGCACTCCATGATAACGCACTATCTCATCCACATAAGCACGGGCTAAGACATCTATACTCCAAGTTTCTTTGATAGGCACGAATCTGGCACACTTGGTTAGACGGTCTACAATAACCCAGATGGCATTCTTTCCACTAGAAGTTCTAGGTAAAGCCATCACGAAGTCCATAGAAATAGACTCCCATTTTCAAAGAGGAATTTCCAAAGGTTGTAACAAACCTCCGGGTCTTTGATGTTCAATCTTCACCTTCTGACAAGTAAGACATTTACTAACATACTCCTTTACTTCAATCTTCATCCTAGGCCACCAAAACTGTGGTCTCAAATCTTTATACATTTTGTCACCGCCAGGATGAATAGAATAAGGAGAAAGGTGAGCTTCATCAAGTATTCTCTTTCTCAACTCGGCACTTCTCGGAACATACATTCTACCATGGTAACGAAGGTAGCCATCATTATCCACCACACAATCCTTAGCTTGCCCAAGTAGTATTTTTGCTCGTATGGCGATGAAAGTAGCATCCTCCGGTAAACAAGTACGAATCTCTCGATAGAAATCGGGTTCCGCAGTCAAAGCACCAAGATAATCGAATCCTTTCCCAACAAACTGTATCTTAAGCTTCTGAAATTCTGTTACCAGTTCATCGGGTAAAGTACTAAGAGCATTCAATGAATGACTAGTCTTTCTACTCAATGCATCTGCCACAACATTTGCCTTTCCTTCATGGTAAATCAACTCGGCATCATAATCATTCACTAACTCTAACCATCTTCTCTGTCTCATATTCAACTCTTTCTGAGTAAAGATGCACCTCAAGCTTTTATGATCGGTATAGATTCGACAATGAACTCCAATAAGATAGTGTCTCCAAGTTTTCAATGCATGCACCACAGCTGCTAACTCAAGATCATGAGTCGGGTAGTTCACTTCATGAACCCTGAGTTGTCGAGAAGCATATGCAATGACTTTTCTATTCTGCATTAAGACACATCCCAAACCATGCTTAGAAGCATCACAATAGACATCATAATCAGCTTCATCATCTGGTAAAGTCAACACCGGTGCGGTAGTCAATCTCTTCTTTAATTCCAAGAAGGCAATTTCACATTCATCGGTCCAGATATACTTTGCTTCCTTCTTTAGCAATTGAGTCATCGGTCTTGCTAACTTAGAGAAATCTTTCACAAACCGACGGTAATAACCCGCTAAACCAAGGAAACTCCGAATCTCGGACACATTTTTCGGACTTTTCCATTCCACCACGGCCTCAATCTTAGCTGGATCGACCATAACACCGTCTTTTGAAATGACATGACCAAGGAAAGATACCTCGGGCAACCAGAATTCACATTTGGAGAACTTAGCATACCACTTTTGACGTCGAAGAACACCCAAAATGATTCGAAGGTGATCAGCAAGTTCTTCTTTAGATTTAGAAAAGATCAAAATATCATCAATGAATACCACAACACATTTATCGAGGTACTCTCTGAAGGTACGATTCATCTGATCCATGAATATTGCTGGAGCGTTAGTCAAACCGAATGGCATCACATTGAACTCGAAATGACCATACCTCGAGCTAAAAGCAGTCTTGGGAATATCTGCTTCCCGAACGGGAATTTGATGATAACCCGATCTAAGATCAATCTTTGAAAAAGTTGAAGCACCACGTAATTGGTCAAAGAGATCATTAATACGCGGAAGAGGATATTTGTTTTTGATTGTGACACGGTTCAACTCACGATAATCAATGCACATTCGCATAGAACCGTCTTTCTTTTTGACAAAGAGCACGGGCGCACCCCAAGGAGAAGCACTAGGCCTAATAAAGCCTTTCTCAATCAAATCATCAAGTTGAATTCTCAACTCCTTTCAATTCGGAAGGAGCCATACGATAAGGAGCTTTAGCAATTGGTCCAGTTCCAGGAACTAGATCAATGGAAAATTCAACATCTCTTTCAGGAGGAATCCCGGGTAATTCATCGGGAAAAATATCTGGATATTCACAAACAATAGGAACATCCTTCAAAGAAGGAAGAGAAGAATCAGAAGTAGTCACTACACATAGAAACGCTTGATGACCATTCTTCAAAACACTCATCATTTTCATAGCTGAGATTAACTTCACACTAGCTTGCTTTCTAACTCCTTGATAAGATATACGAGTACCCAAAGGAATTTTAAGAATAATCTTTTGATCACGGCATTCAAATCGAGCATGATAAGTAGATAACCAATCCATGCCCAGAATGATATCGAACTCTTCAAGAGGGAACCGAAGAAGATTAGCCGGAAAAGTAGATCCTTGTATTGATATAGGAATGTCCGAATGAAGATAAGAACATGAAAACACCTCTCCGGACGGTAAAGATATAGGAGTACTTTCTCCAACTGAAGCTTTGATAGGTAATTTATCGGACAATCTCATCGAAATAAAAGATAAAGAAGCTCCCGTATCAAATAAAATTAAACACGGTAATTCATAAATTGAGAACATACCAGTCACAATGTCTGGTTGAGCATCGGCCTCAGCTCGGCTCATGATGAAAATCCGACCCTTAGGTCTCCCAGAAATAGCTGGTGCAGAAGCCGTCTTCTTCTTATCCGGACACTCATTAAACTTGTGTCCCGGTTTCTGACAGTTAAAGCACACAAGTGGCTTGTTGAAACAGCCAATACCGGGATGCATAGGCATCTTGCACCGAAAGCAGATACGACCCTTAAGATCGTTGTTGTTGCTCGGGAAAAATGGACGGTTTCTCTGAGCTGATTGTCCACTCTGAAAATTCCTCCTCTTGTTTGGGTAAGAGGAGGGAAAAGAAGGTCAAGAAGAAGGATACAACGGCCTTTTACCAAAAGCATTAGGAGCTACAAACGAAGTACGGGCCTCTTCGGCAATCTCCCGAATAGACCTTTCTGCCCAAATAGCATCATTGTAGATAGAGACAAAAGAAGTAGAACCCCTACTGATCTTGCCCTTCACTTGAGGAGAAAGCTTCCCTAGGTAAAAGAATGCTTTGTCTTCCTCCCTTGAAATAAGCCGAGTGGCATAATGAGCCAACTCATTGAACTTGGTTGTGAACTCCTGAACTGAGAGAACTCCTTGTTTGAAGTCCATGAATTCTTTCAGTTTCTGTTGTCTCAATTCATCCGGGTAGAACCTCGCCTCCAATAGCTCACGGAAACGAGTCCAACCAAAATCGGGTTCCAACTTAGCAGTAGGACCAGAAAGAGTCCACCACTGATCAGCTTCCTTCACTAAGAAGTGGGAAGCAAGATGGACTTTATCCGTTTCAAGAACATCGTATAGAGAAAAGTTCTTCTCCATTTCACGTATCCATTCTGAAAGCTTAATGGGATCTACTTCACCATCATAGGTTTTGGCTTGGCTCCTAGATAGTTGTGAAGCAACCCATGTACAATTCCCGTGTCTCTCACGGTCGGGAGGAGGATTAGGAATAGGATTCGCTTGTTGATTTTGTTGATTTTGCTGATTTTGAATAATAACAGTAAGAGCTGCTAAGATCGTGTTGTCAATTCTCGGAGGCATCTTGCAAAAGAAAACACAGATTAGTACTTATCATTAGCAAGCACAAAGAGACTACAACATAAATCCTAATCTACCCATCCACCATTCTATCTCACAAGTTTATTATTTTATTAAGGTCAAGTTATTTATACAAGGGTACACAAACGTGCGTCGGGAGCAAAATAGCTCTGATACCAACTGAGACACCCTCAAATTTGCGGAAAGAAAAACAAGTAATTTAAATAAATAAAAGATGAGAATACGTTTCCAATAGGTTCACTTTAGTGAAAATCGGTAAATTTTAAAACCGGAACCTACTATTAAATATATTCATCATAACAAAGGTGTCTTAAAGAAAACGGTTCATAACAAAAAGGAATTAATATTATACATAAAAATTATCCAAAACGGGAGACATATCTCCCGTATAAAAGACGGAAATAAAGATGTATTAATATATAACAATCCTAAGAACCGAATATAGCGTCCAAGGTAAATCACTTCGCCGCAGCTCGTCAATGTACCCAAGTATGCATCACAAATCCTGCCCACAGCATAATATAAACACGGAAAGCCACTCAGTGGGGAGTAAACTCCGAAGTTCTCCCAGCCCACGATAATGCGAGGTTTTAATAAAACATGAATAACATAAAAGAGATGTATAGGGAAAATACCAAACCTAACATATGATAGCTTTTTCATGTTATGAAACAATTAACTAAAACATATAACCTATATATGAAAGCATCATGTGAATTGGTAACAAATCTTAAACGGAGGTAGCGGAAGCTGGTATGGCTGGCTCAGAGGTTACATTAAAACATGGCCATGATATCCTCAACCCTAATCATACAAACTATCATGTGAAGCAGTTAACAACCGGTAATCCAAACTCTATCAACCTTAGCCGGCGTGCATCTCACCTTCTAAGATTCATAGAATCATCAAACATGAAAGACCAATACGTCTAGAAACAGGCATAAGTTCTTAGTACAGTCAATAGTCGACTTCTGTAACTCGAGGCTATACCACAAGGTAGGAAAACATCCTAGTCCTAGACTGATCAGAACTAGCGACAACAGCTAACCCATTCCCTGTCTCATGACCAAAAGTCATAAGAATATCTACTAGGCGACCCCCTACGCAGAGTTGGCTAAGTACTTAACTGGCTCATTCCCAAAGTGGAACTATTAGCAGCCATGCTCCATTGGAGATAAGCCCCCCAAGCCGTGACACAAAAGCTATTAACCATGAACTATATACTCGTTAAAGATAGTACGACCTATTAATGTCATGGTCCAAGCTACTCATTTAGAATTAGAATGGTCAAGAAGCCATATACTCATAATTCTCTATGGGTACTTAGTCAACACGACATATATCATACAATTAAACCGTCACGGGAAAAACTTCCTATCATGTGACTAATTGCATATAAATCATATTCAAATATCATATCGCCTCATATCTACTAAGGCTAATTCATTAATTAAATACAACCTTACTTGAAGACAAATCCCCGACCCGAGTCCCGCGACGGGTCATCATTCAAAACGGGGCTGACTAGATATTAGTTTGACCAAACTCGTTTGGTCAAACCGGCTAGAAACAGAGTCTTTACCAATTAGACTTGAACATAAAATCATCATATTCATCTCATGCTAATTTATTCCAACTTCTAACATGTGAATTATTAAAATCATACAAAAACCCGCTTGACTTAAAGAATATCATATTAAACTACAATCTCGTATTATAATTTCTAACATGTGAGAAATAATAATATTATGAAAACTTTTAATTAAATAATTTACTTATTAACATTTCCCACTTGCTAAATATTACAAAACACGGTAAAATAACAATAACTCAAAAACCGTCACAAGTCCAAGGGGGAAACCCAGGGCTGATTTGGCCGAACATGACACGGGCCTGGACTGGGCCCACGGGCCTGGTTTGGGCTTGTTTTGGGTCGACATTTCTAAAACCGTTTCTTAATATTTTCCCGCATGCTTAACATATTTAAAACCCGTCAAAACAACAACAAAACAATCAAGTATCGACACAAACCCAAAGACCAATTCCCGGACCAACCCAGACCGGCCTGGACCGGGCCTGAACCGGCCTGAACCAGGCCTGAACCAGCCGGTTCTCAGCCTCCACCCGTGGCCACCATACACGGCCAAGACTAACACCCATCCCAAATTATTTCTAACATATTTTAATTAACAACATCCATTTTTAACAACCAATTCAACCATCATTCATACTAAAATTATAATTATGAACTAATCATCCAAATTTATCAAGAACACTAAACATGTTAAAAATTCATACAACATAATAATCATAACCTCTTATCATGTTACTACTAAAAACCATAAATAACAATAACATGAACAAAAACAAAAGTATGTAACATTAATCTGTCGAGTAACTCGGAATCGTTACCTTAGCTAGCACAAAATCAATTAGCACCAAAATATGAAGTAAAAACCCGTCTACTAATCTTCTTCTAAAATATACGAGTCACCAAACTCGTCTTCAAAATCTTCTCCTATAAGAAATGACAAGAATAACATTATTAGAATTAAAACTTGAATTTCAACAATTAAAGTGTTGAAAACGATTTTGCCGGAATTGAAAATAAAACGTACGTGGAGATGAAGAGCGGAGAGGAGAATCTAGAAATATAAGTTAGGACGGATTTGAACAAGTAAAGAAGGTTTTATGACGATTTTGCTCAAGAACGATGAAGAACGATGAAGAACGATGAAGAACACCAAGAACGATTTTGATTATATTAAAGAAAGTATTAATTAGATATTAAGTTGATTTAGTGTAAAATGAAAAGATAAGTGGTGAGTAATGGGGGAGGGAGTGCCGTGTATATATAGAGGGTTAATGGAGTCGGGTTTTGAAATTGTTGTTACGGAATTGACTTGGGTTTTATAATTATATTAAGGTAATTAATTAGATATTATTAGGTTTAATGATAGTTTAATCAAATATCTAGATATTAATTAGATATTATGTTATTGTAATCAAAAGAAAGGAAAATATCTAGTCCTAAGAGAGGGTGAGGGAGCTGTGTGGTTTAGGTAGTAGTCGGGTCTGTTTTTTAAGCGATTTGCGTAATTTAAGTTAACGGATCGATAAAGTTACAAATATCTTAGATATTCGTATTAGTTTAATCGAAAGAATTAAAAGATCTAAAGTGAGTGGAAAAAGATGACATGGGGGCGTGTGACTCATGCCAAAGTCGGGTTTCGAGTTTGTTTCGGGATTTAAGTTGACTCGGGAATAGTTAAATGACGTTCGGGATTAAACCGTAAAACCTTCTCTTAAATTCCGAATAAATTCAAAATAATTATATTAAATTATCATAAATTCAAATAAATCTTAATAAAAATAAATTAAATTTATTATTTTTCAAATATAATTTCGGTCTTTAAATTTACGAGGTGAATCGGAAAAGTCAACGAAAGTCAAAGTTGACTTAAAAACGGGATTCTCATGGAATCTCGCAGAAATTCCAAATATGAACTCGGAAATTCCAAATTCGACTGGAAACAATAAATTCCAATTTAAAAACTTAAATATGCTGAAAAGTATCCGTAAAATATTTTCACTAGAAAAATAGGGTACTTTTCGGGTTGTTACAAGCAAGACAAACACGAGTCCAAACATAGCAAGTGAAGGTAATGACCTCTCTTCCCTCACCACTACCTTCTTATATCTCCCTCAAAACACAACCACCTATTAAAAGAAAAATGACTCAAAGTTGTTTTAACACACTCTTCCCTTACCACTTCCTACTTATAACTCCCTCAATACAAGACTCGACACACCACCAACTCCGACTCATCTCACCTCAACTCCTCCCTTCTTATACCACCCAAGAATGTAGTATGACCATCTTTGCCTTATCCCAAGGCATAGCGAGATGGCCCTCATCACCAAACTCCATGCAACTCCACTTCTTATATCACCCCTTATTACTCCACTAGTGTATATCATGGTTACTTGGTTGGCCCCAAACTACACAATTTGCACAACCAAGCAACCACCAAGAGAAATCCACCGATTTGGAACCAAATTTGTGACTCAAAGAAAAATAAAAAGATATCCTAAGCTAGCCTCCTTCCAAATTCCTCCTTATTTCTCCCTTCTTTTCCCTCCAAAAATCCTCATCATCGGAAGTATTTTGCTCAATTTTTTTCTTTTTCTTTTTCTATTTTTTTTCTTGAAAATCCCTCATTTTGCCTAAGGTGCCCTTTCGGGTTTTCACCTTAGCTTTTCCTTTCCTCTCATTGGTGGCTCGCAACACGATTTTTCATTTTGCCCGGAATGCCCTTTCGGGGTTTCATTCCGTCCTCGGCCACCTTCCCAATTTTTGCCTAGGTGCCCACCCTTGTGGGTTTTCACCTAGCCGGGATTTTCAATAATTTTTTTTCTTTTTTTTTCTATTTTTTTTTCTTCAAAACAAATCAAATCAAAAACAAAATGCATCAAATCAAAACAAATATATACAATACTCTCCCCCACACTTAGATCATACAATGTCCTCATTGTAGGGGAAAAGGCGGGGTGCTTCATCAATTGTTGAAATGAGAAGAATCCGAGGCACCTCCTCGGTTTCTCCTCCTCTCTCTTTCTTCTCTAACCCTTCTTCTTCTTTCTAGGCCTTCATCAAGGGCCTCTTGTGTGTAAGGAGTGGGGTAGCCCGGGTTTTGTTGGATGGACATGCCGAAAAGTGAGCTAGCCAACCCATAAACATCTTCTTGTGCCACCGCATCTTCATATGAATCTCGAAGATAAGTGTGGTGGCGCTCATTTTGAGCTTGGAAATGGCTTGTGTCTTGCTCCCTCCAAGCATTTTGTGTCGCCCATATGTCATTTTGCTCTTTCCACCTTTTGTCTTGTTGCTCCCTCCAAAGGCGGTCTTCCTCTTGCCGTGCCACCATCCTCCTCCACTCTTCTTGTTGGGCCCTCTCGGCCTCCTCTCTCAACCTCTCCCTAGCCTCCACTACATTATGCCAATCATCTAAGGACTCTAGCCTACCTCCTTGTCTTTGTTGCCAATTGTAAGAATCGTCCACCCTTCCACTTATGTGCTTTAAGACATCGTTAGTGCTAGCAAAGTAGGATGCCATTTGTTGTTGCCATGGCTCCATTGGGATGCTAGAACGAGTCTTCGCGTCAAACATTGGGGTGTCGGTGTCTTGGTGGCTTTGGTAAGATGATTGGGAATGGTATGGTGGTGGTTGTTGTTGTTGTTGTTGTTGTTGAAAAGGTGGGTTTTGGAAAGGTCCTTGCTCAATTGCGAGGATCTCCCTCTCCTCGCTAACTCGCTCACTTCCCTCACCTTGCTCTCTCCTTAGCCTCCTTCTTTGCCGCAATGGCACTTCCTCTACCTCCGCCTCACTACTACTCTCCCCCAAACTCTCTTCCCTAGGGCAAAAGAAATCCTCCGATTTTGGCCCCTTAGTTAAAGGGTTGTTTGAAGGTCGAGGCATCTTCATATAGCTAAGGCCATCACTCCCCAACCAAAATCCTCTCAAAGGTTCCTCTTTGCTAGTTTTGAACATGTGTACCTCCTCTAGCCCAAAGCGGTTGTACCTTGTCAAACCCTTACAAGAGTTTACCACTTGCTCCTCATCAATTCCCCCCTCATAGTGTCGCACCAAAAAGGTAATCACCCCCCAAGGTGGATACTTGCTTTAGTAGATTTTTGGCGGTGCTTAATGCAAGCTCTCATAAACAAGTCCGCCCAATCCGGTACCCCCACCCCTTCCGGGAGCATAGTCCATAAACACAACCAGATGGTCTCCGGTACTTTAGCGGGCTCTCCCGCGGAGTTAAAAATGGTGGTGAGGAACCGGGTGATGAGTCGAAGCACGGGGTGGGTGATTGTGGAGAGTTTGGCATCCTTAGATGCGATGTTACAATTCTTAATATTGCTCCACATGATGTGCATTTTCCCTTTGGGGCATTTAATTTCTTCAGGGTTTTTTGAGATTTTTAGGATTTGGCGAATTTCGGAGATTGGGGCGTTGTGCCAAGTTTGGTTGAGACGGAAGCGGTAGGCTCTTTCATTACCCTCGGGAATGTCCAACTCGGACAAGGTAGCTAGAAACTCGTACGCGAAACTCTTATAGGTGTGATCCCAAGAGTCCGGTTCGAGATAAGCTTCTAGCCCTACTTTAGCTAGCATATCCCTTGTTAAGTCGAACATGCCCAAGGCATGGAGGGTGCTTGGGGAAAAGAATTTTGTGGTTATGAGGGGTTGTTGTCGAGGTGCGGTAAGTTTGTCCCATATTTTTTTATGTTGAGCACTCAACCTCTCATAACCCATGAACACCGCTTCAACATCGGTGTCGGGCTCACTCACCGCGGCCCTCTTATTCTTTCCCTTCCCAAACAACTTAGAGATTTTAGGAGCCATTTTCTGCAAAAATTTCAACAATACTATACAACACAACAACAAGCAAACACTCAAAGAAGTTTTTCACTCAAACAAGCAATTCAACAAACACTTGGTGTGCAACAATTTCAACACCTCAAAAGCTTAGTGTTTGTTGAATTCTTATGCCTTACTCAGAAAATTTTTACCAATCCTAGCTACACAATCAACAAGGGCAAGGGAAAAACTCAAACTAAGACTAATTCAAGCCTAATTTTCAAGCAAAAATCTAAGAATAATGGAAAAAGTTAAGCATGATCTTATACCTTCCCGATTCCACAAAACTTAAGCTCCTTGATGACTAGAATAAGCAAGGAATCCGTCAAAAACCCTTTAAAAACCCACTAAAGCTCCTTAAATTCGAATTTCAGGAAGAGTTTTCTAGGTTTTCAAAGAGGAATTTTTCTGATATTTTGAGTGATTTAGGTTGATTTTGAGGTGTTGGAAGGTAGAATGAAGGTTAGGATGAAGAATTTGATTGATTTTGATGAAGGTTTGTGAAGATTTGGGGGAGAAAGGTGAAGTTTTGAAGGATAAGGGTTGTATTTGGGGTTTTTTTTTTCCGTGAAAAATAAGATATGAGTGTTTGGATGGATTGTGATGAACTCGTGCTAAGAAGACCTGAAATCTGCATTCGACGCTGGCAGCGTCCTGCGACGCCGGCAGCGTCCTGCGACGCCGGCAGCGTCCTGCGACGCCGGCAGCGTCCTGCGACGCCGGCAGCGTCCTGCGACGCCGGCAGCGTCCTGCGACGCCGGCAGCGTCCTGCGACGCCGGCAGCGTCCTGCGACGCCGGCAGCGTCCTTCACTGCCGGTTGTCCTTCAACTTTGCACTTAGCCAAAATTTGGCTAAGTCTTCCAAACACCATTACACTTAGATTTTCACTCCAATGGCCCATAATAATCTTCAATATCAAAATTTCACCGAGTCCCGCACTTTTTACCCATGGCACGCATCCCGAGGCGGCCGAAAACTTGCAAAAACTTCACAAAACCGTTAGTAACTTCAAAAAATTTGATTGATGCAATTTCTAACTACTTAAAAACAACTCTTATGCTAAAAATTTACAATGAAACTTAAATGAAATATTTACAAGAATAGCATATTTACACGGGTTGCCATTTATTTATAGTCGATGGTGTTGAGTTATTCGTAACTGTCTGGTGGCTCTTCTTTCTCCAAGTTCTTGAGATGTTCCTGCACATCAACCGACAACAAAAAACGCAACTCCTCTTCTTCCACATTGTTAGTTAGGGCCACCTCAAGTAGGTCCCTATCACATAACTTGTACATTTTAGGTACCAAAGGCTCGACAATATCTAAGAAAAAACAAGATTGAACATCACGAGGGTGTCTCATAGAGTCATAGATATTATAGGTCAATTTCTTTCCCTCGAATTTCATCGTCAAACATCTGTTTGACACATCAATCTTGGTCTTAGAGGTTTTCATGAATGGCCTACCAAGGAGAAGGGGAGTGGCACTTGTACTAGACTCCATGTCTAAAACATAGAAATCCGCCGGGAAGACAAGGTTATCTACCTCTACTAGCACATCCTCTATTAAGCCTTTGGGATAGACACTAGACCTATCGGCTAATTGAATAACCACCCCGGTCTTAGACAAAGGTCTTAAGCCTAGGGTCTCATAGATGGATATGGTCATGACGTTAATAGAGGCTCCAAGGCCTAACATGGCACGTTTGAAACTCTGCCCTCTAATGGTGCAAGGGATGGTGAACATGCCCGGGTCTCCACATTTCTTTGGTAAATTTTGCTTGAAAATTGCCGAAACATACTCACTTACCCTAACCTTATGGGTTCCTTTCTTAAGCTTTCCCTTAGGTGTACAAAGTTCTTTCAAGAACTTTGCATACCTAGGGACACTATTTAACAACTTAAGAAGAGGCATGTTTACCTCACATTTCCGGAAAGTTTCATACAAGTCGTTATCCTTGTCATATTTCCTTGTGCTTAGAAAAGCACTAGGAAATGGGGCTTCTGGTATGTATTCCTCTACTTCATTATCATCAATAATGTCTTTACCCATCTTTGAAGTGTCTCCCTTGGGGTCCTTGCTTGTGGATGTCCCTTTCCCTTTCTTTGATAGCTCTTCATGACCAACTACCAACTCTCCTTGGTCTTCAATTTCCAAGGTCTCCATCTCAAGGTTCTTCATCTTTTCCTTGCCTTTTCCAAGGGGGTGTACCTCCAACTCCTTGCCTCCCCTTAAGGTCATGGAACTAGCATTCTCCCTAGGTGGTGGGATGGTTTGAGATGGAAATCTTGTAGAGCTTGAGGCTTGAGATTTTGACATATTCGAGGCCATTTGGGATAGTTGGCTTTCCAAGTTGCTTACCCAAAGGTTGTTTGCCTCCCTATCCTTCCTTGCCTCTTCTCTATCTCTCCTTGCCTCCTCTTGATTTCTCCTTGCCTCCTCCCTATCTTTCTCTTGATTGGCAAAGAGTGTTTGCAAGATATCACTCAAGTTCCCTTGAGAAGAAGAATTTCCTTGAATGGGGCTTTGGTTCGATTGTCTTTGAACATTTTTTTGAGATTGAGAGTTGCTTGGGAAATTTGAATTGTCGGGCCTTTGATTGTTGTAAATTCTTTGTGGGTTTTGTTGGAAATTGGAGTTCCGGTTTTGGGTGGGATTTTGGGCTCTCAAATGATTGAATTGACCGTTTTCAAAGCTTTTTGACTTATCCCCTCCCCATCCCAAAAGGTCACGACTCCCCGCTTGGTTGTACATTCCCCCACCACTTGGGTTCCTTGAATTGTAATTTCCATTCCCCATAGCATTAACACTTTCCATAGTTTCTCCTTGTTCAATCATGATGTAGCATGTGTTGGTGGCATGGTCACCCCCACAATATGAGCATTCAATCGGTTTGGGGTGTTGAGAGAATGAATTACCTTTGTTAACAACCAAGTTTGACATCATACTTTTAAGTTCACTCATTTCTTGCATGATCATTTGGTTTTGAGATGCATAAGGATTCTCCATGGAGGATACATTCCTAGAGCTTCCTCCCCTTTCACTCTTCCTTCCATAGCTTCTTGTGTTCATTGCCAATTTTTCAATGATATTGTTGGCCTCGGCCACATTAAGGGTGTCAATTCCTCCTCCGGTGGCGGCAATGATCATTCTTTGGTCATTTTGGCACAACCCCTCATTGAAAGCCATCAACAAATCATCTCCCGACATTCCATGGTATGGGCATCTTGCCACAAGACTTTTGAAACGCACCCAATAATCATAAAGGGTCTCCCCCATTTCTTGTTCAATGGTAGTGATAAGCTTCTTTGAGTGATTGTGTCTTGAATCCGGGTAATACTTTTCAAGAAACTTTTTCTTCATGCCCACCCAAGTGGTAACGGAGTGAGCCGGAAGGCAAAAAAGCCATTCTTTCGCCGCATCTTGAAGAGAAAACGGAAATGCCCTTAGCTTGAATTGATCTTCGGTCACTCCTTGGGGAATAGCACCTTGGCAAATCATATGAAATTCGGCCAAGTGTCTATTAGGGTCGTTCCCCACCATGCCATGAAATTTAGGTAAGTTGTGGACGAAGAAACCTTTGAGCTCAAAGTTCACATCCCCCATGGGAGGATATGCAATACAAAGTGGTTGCTCCTCATAGTTCCTTGCCCGAATTTCACTGATGGTCCTATTATCCTCCATATTGGGTGGGTAAAGGACGTTCAATGAAGATGGTATCCTAGGTGGTGACTCAAACACTTCCTCCGGTTGATCTTGAAAAATATTATTTTCCAATTCCTTTTCACTAGGCTCCCTCCAAAAAGGTCTCCTATAAAGGGGATTTGAAAATAACCAATTTGATATGCTACTTGAAGATGGATCGATATCTTGGTCACCAAGTCCTTCTTGTGACCTAGCCATAAACTTCTAAAACAACTCCACAACACAAATTAGTAACATCAACACAAAGTAACCTATAAGCTAAGAAAAATTTGAAAAACAATCTAAACAAATTATGACACTAACAAAAGTTTCAATTTGATATTTCGCTATATTGCCTTCCCCGACAACGGCGCCAAATTTGACGGGCTTAAAAGCGGTGTCGCTAATTCCACTAATTAGCTACAATCAAATAACAATTTATAACTCCTAAACAAAACACAAACTATCTTAAATAAAGGTAGTAAAATGGTAAGAATAGGGTCGAACCAAAGAGAAGGCGGTAATGACTAAATTAATCTAATCTAGACTCTTGCAAAATGTCAATTAACAAAACTAAACACTAACTAATTACTCTAATCACAAATTAAGACACTAATAAAGACAAAAGCTTCAATTAATTACAAACTATGATATTCACAATGACAAAACATGTAGGATAACATATAGGGAGAAAGTTTGACATGAGAATTGATTAGCAAGTCTAAAATTACCAACAAAAACTAAAGATTCAAATATTCAAATATGGAGAAACAACTTAGTGTAATTTTCCCAAGTTCCCAACAATTAACAAAGTAAAGACCCTTCCTTTCCTTTCTTCTCTAATTATCTAATACAAGTTTCTAAGAAATTAGCCAACATGAATTAAACCATCCATGGATGACCCTTTACAACCCAACCAATACATATTAAAACATAAGCACAATCAAAGATGCAAGCTTTAAGCACAAAACCAAAGAAACATGCTAGAATCATGTAATAAAACACTAAACCATGTTTTAATCACATAATGAACCAAATTCCACTCAAAAGATTCCAACTTTAAACCAAAGTTACAATCTTTCAAGGTTGCTTCAACAAATATCAAGACAAATTAACCAAATTTATCAAGACAAAGCAATAAATAAACAAACACTTGCTAAGATGGTTAGTCTCAACAATAATTCATTCAACAATGGAATTTAAACATGAGAAAATTGAATTAAATAGAGAAGAAGAGGTTCAAAAGGTCTTACAATGCTAAAAGGAGAGAACTTGTTCAAATTACACTAAGCAATGGAAGATTAGCTACCCATAATCGGAATATTATAACCCATATCAAAGTTCAACCAAAATACAAAACCAAAATGAAGAACAAAAGTTGAGAGAATTCTAATGTAATGTGTTGTGGAATGTTGTCTCCAATGTTGTGTGTTTCTCTCTCTAAAATCTGATTCTTATATACCCTTGGTCCGAAAACCTAAGGGCCTTGAGAAATGGGCCTCAAAATGAAAAGACGGAGAAATGAAGAACACATGCCTGAGACCAGGACGCTGGCAGCGTCGTGTGGACGCTGGCAGCGTTCCCTGGCGCTGGCAGCGTTTCATGCTACCAGTTTTTCCCTTGGTTGAGCGTCTTGACTTTCGTTGACCCTTTGGATTTTAGTCCCGCCTTGACTTCCATTGACCCTTTGGACTTGGTCTTCTTGCTTTGATGATTTGCTTGTAGCCCACTCCAATTGTCGGGTTTGGGTCTCGGGTCTCGGGTTTGACTTTGACTTTTGTTGACTTCTGGGTTTGACTCTAAAAGTTGACTAAAAATACTAAATAACAACATAATTACAAAGACTAAGGTTAGCATAAAACGATGCTAACGACCCGTAAAAAGTGTAATAAACGAACCTAATAAATACTACTAGACACAACACATTTTGGTGTTGTCAGTCACTCTACAAATGTATTCAGAGAACATTAAAGGAACTGTCAACCAAACTTAATCGTCAAATAACAACTAAAAAAATAATTAGTATTTACCACCTAAATGGCATAAAAAATTCAAAGACGGTCCCAAAACGGGGACTATTCAAGAATTACACCTAATGTATAACTCTTGAACGGGTACTAGGTCTACCATATATGAACAAAAAAAAATAGTCTAATTAATCATAAGAACGCAAACATAAACATAAAAATAAACACAATTAAACTTAAACAAAATAACGAAAACATAAACACAATTAAACTTAAACATAAACATATATACCACACTAATTAAACTTAAACAAAAAAAAAACTTGGACTTATACTTAATAATAACTAAACTTAAATGAAAACAAATTTAACTTAAACCAATATAACTTATACTTATTAATAATTATAATTAAACTAATTAACTTAATATAAACTTGAACTTATACTTAATAATAATTAAACTAATTAACTTAATATAATAATTAAACTGAGTTAATTAGGGGTGGGGCGGGGGACGGCAGCGGCATAGTAGGAGGGACGGCGGTCCGGCAGCGGCAGAAGGGAGGGGCGCCGGCCGGATCTGGGCAAAAGGAGAGGAGAGGGGGAAGGGGAAAGAACAGGTGGTCCGGTGAAAGGGAAGGGGAAAAGGGGGAAGAAGGGGAAGGGGAAAAGGAGGGGCGGAGGATAGTGGTCGGATGGGGCGCTGGCCGGAGAAGAGGAAAAATAAACAAAAAAAAATAGGAGAAAGAGAGGGAGAGATAAACCTGGGAGAGAGAGGAGGGAAGGATTTAGTGGGGAGTTGTCGTCGTTGTCGTCGTCGTCGGAGTGAGGGATTTTGTGGGGTTTCGATTGATTTTGATTTTGGTAAAGGAAAGAAACACGGCGAGAGAAAGAGTTCTGCAAAAGTTATAAAAGATTCTGCGACGGAATATCCGTCGCAGAATCAGGCTACCTGTCACCTTTATGACCAAATATTTGGTCAATTTTTGACCTGCGACGGAATATCCGTCGCAATTTCGTCGCAGAATCAGACCCACCTGTCACCTTTTTGGTCAAACTTTTGGTTTTACCTTGCGACGGACAATCCGTCGCAGTTCCGTCGCGAATTAATAATTGCGAGGGAATATCCGTCGCAGAGGTTCTCGCCATGTAAAAAGTAGGGCGCCATATGTGAAAAAGTACTGTGACGGAAAATCTGTCGCAAGATGTCATACTTGTCGCAAATTCCGTCGCAAGTATGTTTTTGCTACGGTTTTAAGATCCGTCGTAAAATTTCCGTCGCTAATATAGCTTTTTCTTGTAGTGGGAGATTGCAATAAATTACAACCGAATCAGTATTCCCTTACATTACGGGTAATACCGATTAAAATAATCTACGTCATACTAGGTACAACTTGCATTAAAAATTAAATAAATGACATTCATTCATTAAACATAAACAACATAAATAAAATGTTGTAAAAATCATGCCAAAATTGCCCTTGACACTTGCCATGTTCATTCTAGCTCGCTTTTATGGATTTTATCTATTTTTAACCATTAAAAATCAATTATCAACACTTATGATATAGGAGGGACATGGGTATATGCTCAAAATGCAAGTTTAAGTCACTCTTGAAATTTCAGATTTGTTCTCTTTTCTTGAAGACTAAATATCTCGGAATATATTGCTATTTTTGACATGATTTTACTTGGAGATGAAAGTAGATGATGTTAGCTTTCCAACAAATGGTCACACGCGTTATTTGGTTAAGTAACTAAGGAGATATGATCATTTTAAGTTGAGTTGTCCAACTCTTACGCGGGTGATATTAACTACGGACTAGGACACGGATTCCAAGGCTCATGGTGAACACGGCTTGGTCAACCAACACGGTTTCCAAGGCTGGTATTTTGTGATGTTCTTATTTTCCTATTTTTTAGTTTACTAATTTGAATAAACTAGTGTGGTGATCTTATTTACTAATAAAGTAGTGTTCACACTATTTCCTAATTTCTATCTAGCTAGTCTAAGGTAAGTATTAGTAGTATAAATGCCAAGCTATGTAATCAGAATTATTCATAAAATTTCAGAGCTTAATACAAGATTACTTGTGTGTTCTTCATAGCTTGCGAGTTATAAAGATCAAATAAATTCGTGCTTGCGAGAGTGAGTTAATACATATTCTTCCTTGCGAGGTTGAGTATTATTCGTGGCTAAATCGAAATCCTTGCGAGGGAGGAGAGTTAGAGCACGTCATATCCTTTATATTTTCGTTCATATACATATAAAAACCACAAAAACACGTTAATTTCCGCTGCAACTTTACTAAAAACAAACGAACAGTTTCCTGAACTGTTTGAACCAAAAAAACGAGTGTGTTTTACATCAAATTAAATCGTATTTAAGCTCAAACTAGTTATCTAAACTAATTTAGAACTCAAAATTAGTCCCCACTAATTTTCTTTGTATTTAATTAGTTTGATTTGATCGTATTTGCTAAATATAGAGGTTTAATCATAACATTTATGAAATAAACCCATAATAAAATTAAAACATCATAAAAACTTGAAACCAAAGATTTTTTACATTCTGTAACATTTCCAGGAACTTCAAAAACAAAAAATATTTGCCCAAAAATTTCAAATTTATTTAATGAACAAATAACTTTGTATTTATCAGTTTTGTCAAATAAAAATCAATAAATATAGTAAAATAGTGAAACAAATTACCAAATTTCACCAAGATGATATAAATCATATTTTAAAATGTACAAAAAAATTTCATGACCAGAAAATAAATTTTCTCTTTTATGAACATCATAATCTCATATTATGGGCCTTTATCTCATAAAAATCAATAAACATGCACTAATTAATTAAAAGTCAAGATATTTTACATACAGTATGTAAGACATGCATGTGAAATCATATTAAAATTTCATGGCCATAATCACCATGAAACTATTTATAGTAAACTTTTAACATAAAAATGCATGTTAACTCGGTTTAAAAAGCCCAAATCATAATAAATAGCAAACTAATCCGTAAAATCACCAAATTTGACCACAAATATTTTGAATTTAGTAGGTATGCATGCACTAAAAAATTTCGTCCAAATCAAATATAAACTTTAATTTTTTGATATTATTGATTATCTTATAACTTAATAAAAATGCCCAAAATAAACATGCATGCTACAAGCTAGCTCTGATATCACATGAAACTTCATAGACCCTAACTAGACAACTCTAATTAGATTAACAAATTACAAAATATTGGTTAATATTAATGATCTATGTAACATGCATGCAAGTTAAAAAGCATAATAAAATATAAGAAAAAATATCCTTACATTGATATTTTCGGAACAATGAGGCACAATAAGAAACTCATTTCTTATTGTTGTTTAGCTAGAACAAGTGAATGATCCTCCTTGAAAGAACTTTCAAATATGAAAGTCTCCTTCCAAAATGAACCCTAGAGTAAACCCAAACTATCACTATAAGTTTAGACTAGAAAATATAGTGACAAGTAATAACTAATATTAGTTTTATTACTACTCTAGTAATAGTAAGAATAGTAGTTGTTTAGAGAGTTTAGAGAGAGGTTGAGGATTTAGAGAGATATGAAAACAAGTAATCAAGTGAAAATAAAATGAACAACTATTATCCTCTTTTATTAGCACATGGCCGGTCAACATGCTCATGTTGGAGCCAATATTTTGCTTATTTTTAATCCCATGCAAGGTAGTAGAGTGTAGGATCGTATACGATCATGTTCTTGTGTCATACATGTCATTATCATGTGTTGTAGTGTGAATTAAGTAAAGAACAATCATCATTGTTTCTCCACTACTCATTTCGGCCCCACTCGTAAGAAGTGTTACATTTTGATTTTTAATATTTGTCTCACAAATACTTATTAATCATATGCTTAATTATCTAGTATAATTAAGTGTTAATTTGATCATATATTAATTATATGACTCAAATTAATAGATAACATACACTTAACTTTAAGTGATATTTTACCATTATATCAATATATAATGGGCCCCACAATGTCCAGTTAATTTATTTTACAACTCCTTGTAAATATAATTAACTAATTACCTCTACCTCAAAATATATGCATAACCTCAACTAATTTAATGAATTAACGATTCACTAAATTAAATCTTATTTAATCGTATTAAAGTAGGACGTAAAATTTATACATGCAGTTATCGTATAATTGACTAATAAACTTAAATGAAATGAGTTCTTAACTCAATTTCCAATAAATAACTCTCGTAACCAAACATATATCAAATATAATGTAAAGGACTAATTAAACTGTATCGCATACAAATAATTAGTTTTCTGTTTGGGTCTCATCCTATAGGTATTACCGAAAGGGGTCAGTTGATCACCGCCGTAATACGACAATAACGTCTAACTGTAGTCGACCGACCGTTATCGATTTACGTTAATCAAATGACGTGGAGTATCAATATACTAGTCATCCCACGAATATTCCAAAATAAGATTTATTATATAAATGCACTTTTGTGAAGGATACTTACTCGAACAACGTCGCCCTCGATCCATCTCGAAAACGGGAAGGGCGGCCCGGGAAAAGTCTTTAAGGGTATATGCATGAATCATATCACTATGATTTAATTTATTACTTTCTAGCACTTACTTTTCAAGTCTCACCTCGAGGAAAAGACCCTTATTAAAAAAGTGTGACCAAACCTCTTTTCCAAATGGAGTCGCCAAACCGTGGACACCCCCCGCGCGGTCCATTCGTCACAGGGATCTGACAAAGGCTTTGTTCGACCCGAGGATTCGACCCGAATCGAATGAAGGCCTATATGGAGTCGCCACCAATTTTAGTGGGAACTTGGTTCAAGTCATCTTTACACCTTTCATCAAATCGACTTAGAGACTTGTCTCCCTTAATCACTCGAATTGAATGACTCTCGCTACCCATGGATTCGGCCATCCGGAAACCATAGATTTTGAATAAGGGGTGAAAGTACGTGTTGGGATGTCCTTTGAATTCAGACACCCAACCTCGCCCGTTTATAACGCTCTAATAAGTCAAGTGCTAGATTTCACACATATGCGTACCTACTCCATTGAAATGTTATGCAATGATTTGTTTTACAAATAAACCCTAAGCATGTGAGATTTGTTTCTACATGGTTTAATGCATGTTGTTAATTCTTCGAAGTTGTTGTAGCATGTGACTTGATTTTATTTGCAACATGTAAATGGAACATACAAGGCTTGGAGGAGAGGGGAGCCGTTTGGGGAACTACTCTATTACAACCCAAGCATCTCACCACAAAATCGACTCAAATTGAAATAAAGAGATACAACTCGATAATATGTACTAATGGACAAGGCCAAAATACGCTTCGGTTACTCGGTCGATTAACGTTGTCTTGGTTGAGTACCACTGTCTCGGCCGAGACAACCTTGGCCTTAAGGGTTACTTGATTGAGTAACTTAGCTACTCGGTCAAGTAACCACTCGACTTGATCGTGTGACTTTTAAAACAACTCTTAAAGAAATGTTTTGAATTGAATTGACCCATATTTTAAATGCTACGACATACTAAACAAAATACAAGGTACAAAATAACACAACAAGATAACCATACATTCTACACGATCCTAATGACCAACTAATAACACTAATTCTATGTTCTCGATTGCAAATGGGTAGGTGATAAGCGCGCACACCCATACTAACAAGATGGTGAGAAATAAAGAAGATTCATTTTAATTTACATGTAGAACGAATTAATCTCTTAAAGTGAAATGACCTAAACATAAATCTAGTTCATTAGGTTAGAAACTAACCATGTTGATGTCATCGAACGGTGGTTCAGTTGACGATACGTTTATAGGAGAAGGGCGAACCCATACCCCTACTTCACGCTTTTACACTCTCAATTGAACCACCATCAATGACAGATGATTAATCGGTTTAAACCGGTACTTGTCTTTTCTAGTCAAGTTAATTTAAACTAAAACATACATCTAATTCAATTAAATCCTATGTTAATTTTACGAGTTTTTTATATGTTAATATACTACGATAATTAACATGTAATAATTAACAAACCATATTAACAAAAAAATAAAGAAAACAAAACAAAGAAGAAAACAAATGCCTTCGCCTAAGCCTCTGTCTCGGCCGAGACCAAGGGTGTCTCGAGCGAGAGGGTCTTGTACCGTTTGCAAACACAACTCATTTGATCTATTGTTTAAGATCGATTTGAATCAGTGTTAGTCTTATGCCTATCCATATTCATAGAATAGGATCGATATTTGACTTAAAAAACATCGAATTAACTTGAACTTCGCAAGAGAAACATTAAACAAACATTAGTATCGTTAGTATATCAAAAAACGAATATAAAACATAAATAAAAAAGACGTAAGACGGGATTTTTTGCATCCTCAGCCTAAATGTAATTTGGGACACCGTCTTGGAGTTTAGCAGAATCTTTGTATATAGATTTCACATGATAAAGGGTATGTCTTCGACGGTTTTGGTTTTTGAAATTGTAAACTCGTAGGGTTTTGGAAAGCTGTTTTGAAACTTGTTGTGTAAATTTGTTATACGGTCGATTTTCAAACCAAAAGAAGTTATAGAATTGTGGGAGAGTCTAGTTTATTTTTATGTATGGTAGGCCTTGTTTTTTTTAGTGTATTTATGGTAGATATGATAAAACAAAAAGTCGCGTAACCGTTTCAAACACAAACAAAGAGATAACTTAATGTCTTGATTTTATTTCTATGTTAAAGTGTGCTTCTTGGATCGATTTTCGGTATTCTAGGGTGCTTATGGAGGCTTATTGGGGTTGTACATGGAGGATGAATATTAGGTTAAAAAAATTGTGTTGAATGTTGTTGTTTCGTTCGTGTTGATGCTCTCGGTTGGAGAGGAGAACTTTGTGTGTTTTTGTAATGATTCGCTTGCTTATTATTTTGTGAATATACTCTCCTTTATTATATGGTGACATAATCGGGAAAATATAATGATAAAACATGAGAGAATAAGAGAGAGATATGGAGTGTATGCAGACTGATCGTGCTTGTCGCGAGCCCGATACAAAGATAAATTACCCAGACTAGGCTAATAACAAATTAATGTAATTAGGGAAGTACGGGTCGATCCTCAGGGAGATGGTGTTTCCTATAAGGTGTGAAATGTCTTGCAATTGGGTTTTATCTAATGAAAATCTGGGTTTTAGGATTTTGATATCTAAACTAATATAAAGCATAAATGAAAACAAAACAAAAACAAATGGAAACAATAAAGTAAGTGATGAAAAGCATCTAGGGAAGTAGGTTCACACATGTAGATTAACATATTGATGAAATTGGATTTAGAACATGCAAATAATTCATTGTGAGTTCATAAGAATGATGTGTTCATTACAATCATAGATCAGATGGTCTAGCAGGCTTTTTAGGCAATTTACTAGGTCTTAATCCACCATGTCATGCTTTGTCTATTCAATTCTCGTATGTCTACTTTGGAAAAGAATTCCATTTTAGTCGATGATTTCCGGCCAGAAATTGTTAACTATCATTACAATCCAAACATGCATAGACACAACGGTTTAAAGGCATAATTTCTTTATCCAATTAACGTCTTTTAATCAATCTAACATGGCTACCCTACACCCTAGAAAGGTGACTACTCACTCATGATAGTGTCTAAATCTAAGATGATATTAACAATGAAAACTAGGATTGACATGTTTAGTTTATTTTGACTCTTTATATGGCAATAATAACGACGCTACTTGACAATCTAAGAAAAGAAATTACAATTATAACGACACTAAAATGAATCTAAGACAATATGTAAAGAGAATAACAATCAAATGGAAAACAATAAAGGCAATAACCAAAGGATAAAATATAAGTACATATATGACGATCAATGACGATAATGATAACAATAATAGAAAATCCTTGCACATAATAAACGATCCACCAATTACAACGCTTGAACCACACAAAGGAGATTACAAGGATGAAATTCTTATTAATCTAAGCTAATGTTTTGATATGAAATGGACAGAAATAAACTAAGAACGAAGGACAAAAGAAGAAGAAAATGAGAGAAGGGAGGCTAGTTCCCCCTCCTCCTAATCTAAGGAGAAATGTAAGAAGAGAAGAGAAGTATGAAGAGGTGTGTTAGATGATATGATATGAGGGGCTAGAGCATCTTTTTATAGTATTAGGGTTTCGTGGAGAAGAGGTCGGGCATTAAACACATAGGACAAAAGTAGGAAGAAGAAGCTGCCATGCTCGAATCAGCAAGAATACCCGATCGGGTACACACTTACCCGATCGGGTAAGTGGTCTTCTGGAAGCTCTTGACTGTCATTTCATCTCCCTTTGCTTTGACTTGACTTCCAACATCCCCCTTGACCTCTTGAGTCGGGTTTGTTGATAGGGTTTGATGTAAAGCGATGAATTCTTCCGCCTAATTGATTGATCTTCCGACAACTACGAAACTGTTTCTGCTTCATCTCTCTTTCGAATTTGTGACAACCCTCGCGAATGCGGAAATATAAAACATACAAGCATGTGAAGTAATTTGCGGAAATACGGTATTTTAAAAACTTTTATACATGCAAGATATAAAATACGAGGAGTATCAAAATATTTCAAACTAAGTACGGAATACAACAAAGAGACGGAGTCTCTCAAAATGTTAACAAAGAACAAGTGTTTAGCAAACTAGCTAAAATCGTCTAGAGGTGTTTTAATCCAGGGACAACGCCCGCTAGCTCACACCCGAACCCAAAATGTCAAGCAAAAAGCCATCCATGCAAGCAACATGTTCATTCATGAAAAACATGAACGCCACAATCAGTGGGGAGTAACTCCGGGTTCTCCCAGCCATATCACATCAAACGTACATAGAAGAAAATACAAAAGTAGAGCATGCATACATATAGATATACATGTGAGATACGATAAGGATAGATAGGCAATTCAATATATAATGATAAGAGCATATGGAATACAAACCCGAATCCATCATGTTATTCAAAGACTCGGGGAAGACACTCTTAGACAACCGAATACGCTCACTAAGGCTTGCATTTCACCGTTAGCGGTATAAGTTTGATAAGAATGAGACTCGACAAACAAACCATGCCAAGTCATCGAATGACCATGAATATCAATCATGTAATCACCCATCCACACATAACAATACAATGACGATGCCCAATCATGCAATGACCATGAATAAAATCATGAAATCACGCATTCAAGAACAACGTCACAAAGACGACATCTCTCACGGTAAATGAAACGCACTAGCACCGTGTACATGGCAAGTATGATTAATGGGCATCCACGGGAGTAAAATCTTCCCTGAACGCATACACGATTCAATCAATTTCGTATATGTAGAATAATTTCCTCCTGGTAGGAACGATAATTAAACGGCTCCTAATCTAAACCTGTCCAGATTCTCGGAATCACATTTTCTGATTCGACATGCGATCACGTTTTGCATCCAAGACTCGGTCAATCATAGACGCCGAAAACCCACATTCTCGGTAGATCAATTCACGAAAGAGGCGGAAAAGAGCTCAAGCCTCATAACATGCGGTACGCTACATGCAAATAACACCACCTCGCAAGTACACAACATTTGACGGCCGGGTCGATTAACGCATAGCGTTCAACTCCCAACAACTTGTCGTAGTATCCCACTAACACATGCATTTAAGCAGTAGGTACCTCTCCGTTCCGACATTCCAGCCTTACGAACGGGAAGGTAGCCAAGGGAATGAGAGTACAAAGCACAAGACAAAATAGTGCTCAAACCGTATCATTTGTAAAAAAAAACCGACTCAAAGTGGGAACATACCAAAAACCGTCACAAAACATGAGAATATGGAATCATATAAGTTTAAATATGATAAACATGAGTCAATACATGATACATAAGCATTAGAACAAGTTTATGAAGCATAATGAATAAAAACATAGATCACCTCTCCAAAACAACGTTGTTTGGAAACCAACGAAAACAAGGGTCCACTTCAAACGGCCATAACTAGAGTTCTAGACATGCAAATGCAGAAATTCTAAATGGAGGTGATAGATTATCCTCTTACGGTTCCAACGAGATGTCACAAGCCCAAAACAAGCAAGTAACGAAGGAGATATGATCATTTTACGAAAAGGGGTCAGTGCAGGAAAATTTCTGTTGGCAGCGTGTGACGCAGCCTGCGTCACGCACGACGCACAGCGCTGCTTCCTACGACGCAGCACTCGTCCCCACTACGCCGCTGCCGTCCCCACGACGCAGCCGGCGGCCTTCACTGGATTCAGGGCGATCAAAAATCACATGTTATCAACAATAAAATCCTCATTTCTCATCACAAATCATCATTTCTCATATCAATTAACCACTAATAACAACCAACAACAACAACACAAGTCCTAAGCATACTAACCATAATCTAAATACGGTTTCTATCCTAGAAATCACATAAAACACGTAAATGATATCGAGTAACCCTTCACCGTTACCTTTTCGCGTCTTTAAACGGTTTCTAAACCGTCCTAGTCTCCACCTACATACAATTAGATAATAAAAGACGAATATCATTCACCTTGAGAAAGACGGATAATTTAAAAAGCGAGAAAGACGGTAATTTTATTACCAATACGGATAGAGGAAGCTAAGAGGGGAAGAATAAGACGAACTTACGTGAATTTGAGCGAGTACCGAAGGAGTAGCGACGAATCTAAGCTTGATAAAAATGGTGTTTAGGTTTTTGGTGGTTTGATGAGGAAGAAAGAGTAAGTGGAAAATGAAATAAGGATTTAGGGTTTGAGGGAGTATATGAAGGAAAAAGTCAACGAAAGTCAAAGACGGCTCAAAAGTCAAGGAAAGTCAAACTCGCCTTAGACGGGATTCTCATGGAATCTCGCGGAAATTCCAAATACGAACTCGGAAATTCTAAATTCGACTCGAAACATTAAATTCTAAATTAAAACTTAAATTTGCTGAAAGGATTTCGCAAAATATTTCTACTAGAAAAATAGGTACATTTCCGGGTGTTACAATCAACCCTCCTTTTAAAAAGTTTCGTCCTCGAAACTTGAGGTAGCAAACACATTATCAAGACAAGAATCGGTTTTAAGAATTAACAAGAAAATTTTTACAAGGGTAAAACATTTATGAAATGATGTTCTTCTCGAAAATGGTTTAAGGAAATTTTTAATAAGAGCGAAACTCTATTTACGGATCACAAGAATGCTCGTCGCGAACGAGAACTCTAATTATCCAAACAAATCATTGTCGAAATAGTGAAATCGATGATTAAAACAAGTGTTAGTAAGTGCAAGATTAGTCACCAGACGTCTCCAATAACAGATCTAAACACCCAACCAAACACAAAATCCAAATATAAAAGCGAAGGAATCTATTTTCTCCAAAAAGAGGGTACACAAACCATCTTTAGACTATTTTAAAAAGTTAAATTAGGATTACGATATGGGGATTTGAAAGTTTTCTCAAGGATAGAATCAAAATAAGAAGACATTACACGAACTTAGAGCGAACTCGAACATCGACATCACAAATCGCGATGCCAAGAGGTACGTCCACACGAGTAAAATGGACTAAAAAGGGGAAGGATTGAAAAGTGGCGGATTGAGTAAGGATCAATTTGAGGGAATAGAGAGGAATGAACCACAATGCTATCTTCCATCTATGAAAATTCAAATGTCGATCGCAACTCGACATTACTAACAGCACAAGTAAACTAGTCCTCAAGAGAGTGCAATATATCCTCAACATTTTCAATCATCAGATTCCTACCAAAATATTTCATAATCATGAAACTTCGAGTAACAACTTTCAATTATTCAAATTCAATTAGAATCTTCTAAGGTCCATCGGCACGGTAGACTCCACAACTAACAACCACATGAAAGATTCATTACGCACTCTAGTCTTCTTAGCTTCATCAAAACCCTTGTTAGAAACCATCAACCAAAATATTTATCTCTAGGGAAACATGATCGCTAACAACCACAAGGTAAAAGAGACTTACCATGAAATCCTTTGATCCAATTTATTCCAAAATTCATTACCCTAAATTATTAATAATGAACCTTCTCATCTTCCACAAGTTGAATCACAAAACCTCAAAAGAGATTAGTCACACAATCTCATTTCACTTAACTTTTGCCAATCGTAGAACAATGCGACCGTACATCAATTTATTTAGTTCTTTCAAACTCTCAATACATCGGTTTTCGCTTATGACAATATTCCTCAAGTTTGGTCATCCAACCCAAATTCCACAAGGTATTTATTCCCGTTAGGGTCCAACATTTAAGACAACAATTTCCCAAGTAACATTTAAAGAAATCACTAAAATTCTTAACCACAACAACCAACTATCATTATGCTTATTTCGATCCTCAAAATGATATTGCAACATCAAGCTTTCATAGTCTACAACCACAAGGAGAGTTTCATCCTAAGCTTATCCTCAATTCCTTATAATCATCTAAACATGAAACTAGCTCAATAGGACGGGTAGGTACCTTATTTGAATCTTCTTCAAAACACACCTACTAATCCTTACGTTAGCTAATAAGAAAACTACCTCTCAAGAGAGTAGGGATAAAAGAACATGATACAAGGAACATTAGGAGGCAACATCAAAAGACTATGATAAGAAGGAATTAAAAGACGAAGGCGAAAAAGGAAAACGAGGTTGATTTAAGGAAGTGAACTACCAGACACGATCTCCGGGGGGGCATCGACTTCGGCTCGACGGAGTACAAAGCTGGATCCTTTAGTTTTGGCACCGGTTGCGGAAGTCTGACGATCGGGACATTCACGAATGAGGTGTCCAGGCTTCTTGCAGAAAAAGCAAAAGAGGGGCCTATCATAGCATCCTACTCCCGGGTGAAAGGGTTTCCTACAACCGTCACAAAATCGACTTCGAGCTTGAGCTTGAGGGGGAGCATTGAAACATCTCTGGTTAGCATAGGCATTAGAGGAAGAGGGAGCGAAAAGTCTTTTGTCATGGAAGTTTGACCTTGGATTGAAAGAGGAAAAAGGAGATGGACTCTTCATCTTCGCCCCATCACTAAAGGCCTTCATGGAGTCCTCGGCCCTAAGGGCATCGCCATACAATTCTCCAAAAGATGTAGAGCTCCTCCTTACTTTGCTTTGGAGCAAAGCACTAAGCTTATTACGATAGTAAAAAGCTCGATCTTCATCATCCTTGATGAGTCCTGGCGCAAAGCGAGCAAGCTGGTTGAATTGGGTGGTGAAGTCTTGGGTCAACAAATCACCTTGCTTAAAATCGATGAATTCTCTTAGTCTTTGCTGCTTGAGCTTCAAGGGGTAAAATCGGTCCTCAACAAGAGACTTGAAACATTCCCACTCGAAATTGATTTCAAGGATAGCGGTGGGATTGGAAATAGACCACCAGTAGTCTGCCTCCCTTACCAGGAAGAACTGAGCAATCCTGACCTTGTCCTCTTCAAGGACTTGGTAATAGTCAAATTGGTTCTCCATCTCTCGAAACCATTCCGAGAGCTCGGTAGGGTCCGGCTCACCACCATAAGGCGTAATATTGCTCCTAGCAATTTGGCTAGCCACCCAAGCATAACCTCCTTGGCAATTGTCTTCTCTATGAGGAGGGACTTGGTTGGCACTAACATTAGCCGCCTCTTGATGATTTCTCAGAAATTGAGTAAGAGCCCCGAGAATAACGTTCTCTTCTACCCGAGGTTCAACCATCTTCATAAGAAACAAAAACAAATTAAGTTACTCCTATCAATTAGCATAAACAAATAGACTACCAAATAAAGTCCTTAACTTCTACCCATCTCTCATTTATTATTTCAAGGTCAAGTAGTTTAAGTTAGGGTTCACGTGTGTGCATCGGGAGCGATAAAGCTCTGATACCAACTGTGACAACCCTCGCGAATGCGGAAATATAAAACATACAAGCATGTGAATTATATAGCGGAAATAGGTAGTTTTAAAAACTTTTATACATGCAAGTTAAATAAAACGAGGAGTGTCAAAATGTTACAACTAAGTACGGAAATACAACAAAGAGACGGGGTCTCTTAAATGTTAGCAAAGAACAAGTGTTTAGCAAAACTAGCTAATATCGTCTAGAGGTGAAACTTCCAGGGACAACGCCCGCTAGCTCACACCCGAACCCCAAAATATCATAGCCAAAAAGCCATCCATGCACGCAACCTGTTCATTCATGAAAAACATGAACGCCACAATCAGTGGGGAGTAACTCCGGGTTCTCCCAGCCATATCACATTAAAAGTACATAGAAGGAAATACAAAAGTAAAATCATGCATATATAAATATACATGTGAGATACGATAAGGATAGATAGGCCAAGTCAATATATTAATGAATAAGAGCATATGGAATCCAAATCCGAAAGCCATCATGTGATTACAAAGACTAGGGGAAGACACTCTTAGGCAA
>JAIUZE010074066.1:0-61049 GCA_022085475.1 Heliosperma pusillum
ACATCCATTTGCCAAATCTCATAATTATGAAATGCGGCAACCGCTAAGATAATCCTTATGGATCGAAGCATGGCGACTGGGGCGAAGGTTTCGTCATAGTGAAGACCATGAACTTGGGTGAAACCTTTTGCCACCAATCTATCTTTATAAACATCATTATGTTTGTCTATGCCACTTTTGATCTTATAGATCCACTTACACTGAAGAGGTCGTACCTCCTTAGGTAAATCAACCAAGTCCCATACTTGATTGTCGTACATAGAAACCATTTCGGATTGCATGTCCTTCCAGCTTTTGAGTCGGACCTAGAATGACTGCTTTGGTAGTGGGTCTTACTTTCAAAAAGTAACACATAATAGTCATCACCTTCCTCTATATTACCAAGGTATCTATCAGGTTGATGACTAATTCTGCTTGACCTCCTAGGTTCCGAAGGAATAATGACCGTACCATACGAAGAGGGAACGTTTTCCTCGTCGTCCTTTTCGGTTTGTGGCTCTTGGACTTCATCAAGTTCAAATTTTCTCCCACTCTGTCTTTGTTAGAACCTAAATCATTTTCTAAAAAGACTGCATGACGAGACACAAACACTTTGTCCTCGTGTTTATTGTAGAAGTCATAAGCACGTGATTCCTTTGGATATCCTACAAAAATACATTTGTCAGATTTGGGTGCGAGTTTATCGTCAGACTTATTCTTAACAAAAGCCTCGCATCCCCAAATTCTCATAAATGACAAATAAGGGACTTTTCCTGTCCATATCTCATATGGAGTCTTGTTTGCCGCTTTAGTCGGGCTTTGATTTAGTGAAAATATTGCAGATAAGATAGCAAAACCCCAAAAATAATCAGGAAGCTCTGTTAGACTCATCATAGATCGAACCATATCTAATAAAGTTCGATTTCTCCTTTCGGATACACCGTTTAATTGAGGTGTTCCGGGAGGAGTCCATTGTGATACTATACCACAATCTTTTAGGTGTGAATCAACTTCATTGTTCAAGTATTCACCACCACGATCGGATCGTAGGGTTTTAATCTTTTTATTCAATTGGTTTTCTACTTCATTTTGAAATTCTTTGAATTTTTCAAAAGCATCACTTTTATGCCTCATCAAGTAGAATATCCATATCTACTCAAGAAGTCGTCGGTAAAGTAATAAGTTAGTGATAACCGAACCACCTTCTAGCTCGATAGTCTTGACCCGTCATACATCGTATGTATAAAGTCCTAATACTTCACTTGCTCGTGTCCCTTTTCCTGTAAAAGGAGCACGAGTCATCTTGCCTAGAAGACAAGATTCGCATATGCCATAAGATTCGTAATCAAATGGTTTGAGTACTTTAGATGAAACAAGTCTCTTTATGCGTCGTTCGTTTATGTTCCCTAAACGACAATGCCAAAGGTATGATTGATTAGGTTCACCTGTTTTAAGCTTCTTGTTTTCTACATGATAGACCTCTTTTGCAATATCTAAAACATAAATACCTCCAATAGAAATGGCCTCGCCATAAACCATTTCATTAAGTGAAAAAGTACCACAGTTGTTCTTAATGCAAAATGAAAATCCTTCCATGTCTAACACGGAAATGGAGATAATGTTCTTGGTAAGAGTTGGTACATAATAGCAATTATTTAAATACAACTCTAAACCATTAGGCAAAAAAAGAACGTAGGTGCCCACGGAAACTGCTGCTACCTTAGCTCCATTTCCCATGCGCAGGTCCACGTCACCCTTGGCTAGTGCTTGCGCGTCCCTCAGCCCCTGTACATGATTACAAAGGTGAGAACCACAACCGGTATCAAATCCCCAAGAAGAGGTATAGGCAAAGTGTTAATATCTATCATATAGAGTGATGAAAATAATTTTTTACCTTGACGTGTCACACACCGTCTTTCCTGTCTTTCAATTCTTGGGGCAATTGCGTTTCAATGGCCTTTGCCATTACACAATATCAATCCGGCCTCTCCGCGTGTGTGTTGACCTTGGGCTGGCCTTCTAAACAGAAAGGACCTTGCCCTTTCCTTTCCGGATTTCTTGAAGATTCTTAACCCTTTTCCCGTGTCCTTCCCGCAAACCACCCCAAGGTTCATGTTCTTCATTTTCATGGAAAGAACATCCTTGGGTTCACTACCACTAGACTCCATGTCCCTCTCCGCTTGGGTGAGAGTGCATGGAGTTCATGGAAACTCTTGTCCATGCCATTCATGTTATAGTTCACCCTAAATTGGGTGAACTTAGGTGAGAGTGAATGAAGGATCTTACCCACCACCAAATTCTTCGGAATTTTGCACTCTAGACGCTCTAAGGTGTCCGTGTGCTCAACCATTTTGAGCACGTGTGGGCCAACTTTTTGGCCCCTTTGAAGCTTAGTGTCAAAGAGTTTTGTAATCGCCTCATATTGGTGAATTTGAGGGGTTTGCGAAAACATCGAAGTGATCCTCGTGAATATCGCATATGCATTGAGAGAAATCAATTGGAGTTTGAGTTTGGGTGAGATTCACCAAATCAAGACATTCTTGACGTCATTAGCAACCTTAAAATAAAGGTCATACTCGGCCCGAAACACCGCGGACGATCTAGGCGCGGGTTCGGTGGGGGGCTCTTCGACCAAGTAGCGAAGCACGTTATCGGATAACGCGGTGCTCTTGATCGTTGACTCCCATTCAATGAAGTTACTTCCGTCATCCTTTAGGACACACTTGTCCATGACGGATCTCAACCATGAGTCCTTACCCAAGGTTGCAACGATTGATGATGTCGACATTATGCGAATATGGTAACTACAACAAAAAGAAATATATAAACATTCATTGTTAATTTACTTGAAAAACATTTTAACAAGTTTAGCATTCATATACTGACCTCTCACTAAATTATATAAATGATTCCAAGACCCATTTTTAAATAAAAATAGTCATCGCATGCTACCTTTATCTAGAAATGGTAAGTCATTACTTGACTAATTCTACCTTTAGAACTCTTGGTTGACGGATTTCAACTAAATCCATCTCCTAGTCCCAATATAACGCTTATCTCGTTGAGTCCAATCCAATTTTAGCTTGTGATCGTATCACCCTACTTACCCGAGTTAAAAAGGGACCCACGAGCGTGGTAGCCCTAATGAACACGGGATTCATAGGTGTTATTAATTGGTAAGGCTAATCTCAATTTTTTTAAACATGTGAGAGATCTTGTCAATTTAGTTATTAATTCCCTATAAGTGAACTAAGTCGGTGAATTGTGAATAACGTTGAATTGACAATAACGGTAAATAAAAATGCATGTGTGACGATTTTGGCATGAGCGGAAATAAAGCAAGCAACCAAGCAACAATAAAATCCTAGTATGGCCAACTAGCTAATCAAAATTAACTAGATAGTTACAAATTCGGAAACCAACTCCTTGGTCCCTTGCCTCTTCACTTGGAACACCTTCCAAAATGGCACCGTCTTGAGGGAGTCACCGATCTTCATAAAAATAATTACAAATATACAAATATACAAATTCCTATTATACATTTATTCTATAAAATCAAATTATTAAATTATACAAACCGGCGATACGAGATCGCAATAAAATTACAACCACACCGTTATTCCCTTACATTACGGGTAATAACGATTAAAAATAACTAGGCCATACTAGGTACAAAATTTGCATAAATTATTAAATAAATGACATTCATTCATTCAACCATAAATAAAATAAATTGCTGCAAAATTCATGCCAAAATCGTCCTAAATTCATTCATGCTCATTGTAGCTCGATTTTTCCCGGGATTCATTGATTTTTAACCATTAAAAATCAATATCAACATTTAAATCTCATTTAAATTCAAACTAATTAACTAAACTGATTTAGAACTCAAAATTAGTCACTACTAATTTTGTTGGTCCTTAATTAGTTCGATTTGATTTCATTTGCTAAATATTACGGTTTAATCATAACAATTATGAAATAAAACCAAAATAAAATATAAACATCATAAAATTTGAAACCAAAAATTTTGTACATTTTGGAAAAATTCCAGGAACTATAAAAATAAAAAAAACATTTGCTCAAAAAATGTAAATTAATTTTATGAACAAATAGCTTTGTATTTAATGGTTTTATCAAATAAAAACATTAGATATAGTAAAACAGTGAAACAAATTATGAAATTTCACCAGGAGTATCAAAATCAGAATGTGAAATGTACAAAAAATTTTCAAGACCCGAAATGGACGTTTCAGTTTTATGAACATTATAATCTCATATTATCGACTTTTATCGTATAAAAATCAATGAACATGCAATACATAAGTAAAAGTCACGAAAATTTACATACAATATTTAAGACATGCATGTGAGATCATATTAAAATTTCAGTGCCAGAATCAACATGAAACTGTTTTTAGTTAACTTTTAACTCATAAAATGCATGTTAACTTGGTTTAAACGCCAAAAATCAAAATAAATAGCAAATTAATCCCTAAAATCACGAAATTTGACCAGAAACATTTTGAAGTCAGTAGGTATACATGCACCAAAATATTTCGTCAGAATCGTATTTTAACTCAAAATCTCTGATTTATTAGTTATCTTATAACTTTAATAAAAATGTCCAAAATGAACATGCATGCTACAAGCTAGCTCTGATACCACATGAAAGTTCATAGACCTTAACTAGACTCCTCTAATTAGTTGCTAAATTACTTGTTAATTTAGTATTTAATGATCTATGTAACATGCATGCAAATATAAAGACATTTATATAAAAGAAGAAATTTCCTCACATTGATATGGAAATAATATGGGCACAACAAGAACTCCTTCTTGTTGTTCTTGAGCTTAATAATATGGATGAACAAGAAATCTCCAAACTAGAAGACCTCCTTCAAGTTGCACCAAGATGACACCAAATAATCTACCCTTATTATTAACTAGATAATAAGATAGATAATATACTACTAATATTAAACTATATTACTACACTAGTAATACTTAGGAAATATTAGTATATGAGATTGCACAAAATGAATTGGTAGAAAAATGAACAACAATTGTTCATTATAAAGGCCATTTGGCCGGACCACATTGTCCAAAATTGGACTCTTATTTTGTTCAATTTGATCACATGCATTAGAGTGGAGTGTTGTACTATAAGTGATGATTATATTCAACTTGTTATGTCACTTTCAATTAGTAACTACAATATAACCGGCCATTTTGGCCTAGTTTGATCCATATTGATTTTTGATATTTGTCTCACAAATACTTATTGATCATATGGTTAATTATCTTGTATAATTAAGTGTTAATTTGATCATATAACAATTATATGACTCAATTAAATAAATAATATGTACTTAACATTTTAAGTAATATTTTACCATTATATCAATATATAATGGGTCCCACAATGCTTAGTTAATTTATTTTACAACTCCTTGTAAATATAATTAACTAATTACCTCTATCTCAAAACCTCAACTAATTTAGTAATTTAACGATTAATTACTAAGTTAAATCTTATTTAATCGTATTAAAATAAGATATAAATTTATTAGTCAATTATCGCATAATTGAAAAATAAGTTTAATCGAATTTGAGTTCTTAACTCAATTTCTAACAATTAACTCTCGTACATATCGAATATATGTAATGTACTAATTAACTGTATCGTATACAAATAATTAGTTACTATTTGGATTTCATCCTTTAGGTGTGACCGAAAGGGATCAGTTGATCACCGCCGTCAAACGACAATAACGTCAAACTCTAGTCAGCCAACCGTTATTGATTTACGTTAATCAACTGACTAATCATATATATATATAGTCAATAAATATCCCAATTATATTCCTTAATAAGATTTATTATGTGGCGCACTATTGTGGAGGACACCTACTCCAACACATAGTCCCTAGGTAGATCAACCTTATAAGCATTAGGACCAATACTCTCTATGATTTCATATGGACCATCAGCTCTAGGCATGAGCTTGTTCTTCCTCCTAGATGGGAACCTTTCCTTTCTTAAGTGAATCCCCACCAGATCCCCTGGCATGAACTTCTTCCTTGTCTTAGGAGCCTTGGACTGCTTCTTATACCTTTCATTTGACTTATCTATCTGCCTCCTGACTGCCTCATGTAACTTCACTATTTGTTCAGCCCTCTTCTTAGCATCAAAGTTCACCTCCTCCCTTGGTATGTTAGCTAATTCTAGGGGCATAAGTGGATTAACCCCATAGACAACTTCAAATGGGCTGTAACCTGTTGTAGATGAGGGTGGTCTGTTGAAGGCAAACTCAGCATGAGCTAGCTTTATGTCCCAATCCTTCAAAGATTTGCTGACCAGGCACCTCAGGATCCTCCCCAGTGTCTTGTTTGTGACCTCAGTTTGGCCATCAGTCTGAGGGTGGTGGGAAGTACTGATGATATAATGTCATTTCACCCTACATTTTCACACCTTTTTGTCTCGTTTTGCTTGTCTTTAATGCTCCCTAAGAGCGTTTCTACGTGTTTTACCATCTTCTAGCATATTTCTCGCTTTTATCATGTTTTTGTAGGTAAACCGTCATTTGAAGCGATTTCTACCTAGTTTCGATCAACAGAGAAGAAGGTGAATCACTCGGAGGACCCACGGCATACCTTGGGGGCCCCACATACCCTTAGGGGGGGGGGCTACTCGATGCGCCAAAGCCCTCCCGATTCAAGGCAAGCGAAACCGAGAAGGAAGTAACAAAGTCAAGCAAAGGAAGAGGGACAAAAAGGATTTCACGGGCGTGAAAGGCATTTCACGGTCGTGAGATGCCTTTCCAAGAAAGCAGATTCTCGAGCATTTCAGCTCACGACCTTGAAACTCATTTCACGGCCGTGAAAGTGAAATAACGGTCGTGAAACCCATTTCACGGTCTTGACTTGATCATGGGAAGTTCCTGCCTTGTTTAGTTCACAATCTCACGACCGTGACTTGTTTCACGGTCGTGAAACAGGTTTCACGACCGTGAAACCTATTTAACGGTCGTGACTTTACCAGTCCATGAAGTCTTTCGAAGCCCATCTTTTCTCTATTTTGTAAACCTATAAATAGACCCTCTTATGTAATTAAAGGGCACGAATTCCTAGATCTGAAACTCTCATAGAATTGGCTCACTTATTCTCCTAGAAGCTCAAGCTCTTGGGCATGGAGGAAGATATGTGCAGTCAAAGACACTTATAAGGATGGATTTCTAGCTGGTAATTGGCAGGAAGAGGCTGACAGGTATACAATTCTGAAGGGATACAACTAGATGGCTGGTAATAACATACCTAGAGACTTTTGTAGCTGCACTGTTTGGAACAGGATGAATATTCCTTAACATAGTTTCATATTTTGGTTGGCAATAAAGGAGAGACTACTTACCCTTGACATAATGGGGAGAATGGGATACACAGGTAGGGATTGGTGCTTTTTGTGTGAGAATCACATTGAAGATCATCAACATCTATTCCAGGAATGTTGCTATGCACGTAAATGCTATGAATGCCTCACAGAATGGACTCAGATTCAACCCAGGGGAGGATATACTCCTGCTGAATTAAGCAGAATGAGACAGCCTGCAAGATTCATCAAGAAGATTTTATGGTCGTTGGTAGTAGCTGTATACTATGGTATCTGGATGAGTAGGAACAAATGTAGGCTGGAAGGGTATGTCCTTAGACCAGCTAGTTTATTACAGTTGATCAAGAACCAAGCAAGGACTAGATTGATGCAGTTAGACCTTAGGAAAATGAAACAGCATGAGTTTGTATGGTGTAGGGATAAGGAGCTCATATGAGTGAATAACATGGGAGGGAAGATGGATATTGAGTTGTGTTTGATTGTAATTGTCCTAATTGTATTGTTGTAATGGTTGGCTTTGGGCCTTATTATCAATATATGCTTACATTTGCACCAAAAAAAAAAGGAACTCTCATAAAATTAGCATTAATATTCTATTAATCTTTCACAATTAAGCTAATTAGTTGGTTAATTAGTGATTTAGACTTGGTTTAGTGTTGGAACTTGGTTTGTATTCAAAGATTTGTGACAAAATCTTGGTTATTATATCAAAGTTCTCACTTTTTTCTAAGTTGGTACAATTTCTTTACATAATCTTGTCTTTAATTAAGTTTTCATTTCGATTCTTGTTATCTACTCATTGTTAATTAAAAAATGTTTATTGTTGTTGATTTCATTTTGCAATCCTTAGTTAATACTGAATTTCCTTTGAATATGAGTGAGTAGTAATCTTGCTAGGGTTATGTGGGGGATTATGGGTTCTAGTATGAGTTAATGTGTTCTTGTTGAGGTTAATAGTTGATTATTGTCTTGTTTCCATGCTATGCTTATAACATGTTTGATAAAATGTCTACTTGAGTTTGCATGATTCTCTCGCTTGTTTCGAATACCATAAGATCGAAAGTCATGGTTTTTTGTAGAACCGCTAGTTTGGCAAACCGTATCTAGTGACGCGATAGCTAGTTAGAGTCGGTTTGAGGAGGAATCGTAAGAACGAAAGCCTCAATTCACTTTCCTAGGCTAGACGACGTTTCAACTATTAAACCCGGCTTTTTCACCAGACTCTACCACCCATATGAACCCACTCACCCTAGTTTTCCCTCTTATTTGATAAAAATCAAATCTTTCTCGTTTTAGATTCAATTTGTTGCTTTTATTTGCTTTTAACTATTGTTATTTAGTTTAGTCAACAAATCCAAACCCAATTTACATTGTGACATTGCAAGAGACTTAGTAGACTATTTGATCGTTTCTAGACACCAACCGTCCCTGAGATCGACACTCTTACCACACCACTTCATTCTACATCAAAATGGCGCCGTTGCCGGGGACGGTGTATGTTTAATTTGATTGTTTTTAGTTTGCTTTAGTTTTTTTGGCTCTTGTCTTGAGAAACCTAGTTTCTCGAGGCATTCTCACTGTTTACATTTAGTTTTCTTGTATGCCCAGGCGAGCTCCCCCAAAGGATCAACCTCCAATCGATCCCGAGATCGAAAGGACCTTTAGGAGACTTCGCAAAGTCTTCAAAACCGTAGAAGCTCTTCTTCGAATCCGATTACTACAACGGAGGAGCCTCTACCTTCGATTGAAGAAAGGGAAATCCGGGAAAGTAACGAGGTAGAAATTGAGCATCCAAGGGTAGAGAGTTAGGAGGGTCCTGTGCCGATCGCGGAATTTGTGAATCCTTTTGGAATCCCACCAACCATCCCACTTCCCATCCAACCACCCACTCTCCTAAGAATGCCTAAATTCTCATCTCACTCCATTCCCACGGAAGATACTCTTCCAAACACCACCCCCGTACCACAAAATCTAACTGGAAATTTCATTGCTAAAACCGCTTTTATCCAATTGGTGGAGATGAACCAATTTGGAGGTATGCCAAGTGAAGACCCTCATCTACAAATGGAGACTTTTTGTGATTATTGTGATGCCGTTTCTCAAACGGGAGTGACTCAAGACCAAATTCGATGGGTCTTGTTTCCTTTCTCTTTTATTGGAGCGGCAAAACAATGGTTGAAGAGTCTTGACAAGGTTGCTCTAGGTATTGACTCATGGAAGAAGCTAGCTCTAGCTTTTTATCAAAAGTTCTATCCACCGGAAAAGACAAATATGTTGAGAGCTAAGATAACCGGCTTCAAGCAAAGGGATGAAGAGTCACTCTATGAAGCTTGGGACCGATTCAAGGAGATCATTCGTTCTTGCCCTCACCATGGTTTGAGTGAGTGGTTCTTGGTGCAACAATTTTGGAATGGACATTATGAAAATGCTAGAGGGATCTTGAATATGGGATCAAATGGAAGTTTAACGGAAGTAGATGATGCTCAAACTTGGGCACGTATAAATGGGATGGCGGCCCATAACTCACAATATAGTAGGCCAAGGCAAACTCCTAGGGGAAAGCATGAGGTGAGCTCCGTCACCTAAATGGGAGCCGACTTTGGAGCTCAACTTAGCTCTTATATGGAAGCAATGAACCTCAAAATGGACCAACAAATGGCTCTATTCCAACAAGCTCAAAGCTCATTAACTCAACAACCTATGCAACAAGTGAATGCTATGGTGATGGCACTAAGCTTGCCTCAAGGGGTTTGTGAATGTTGTGGAACATTTGGTCATGATTCGCATGAGTGTAGAGGATCCGTGGAACAAGTGAATGCCTTTCAATCTTATAGGCAAGGAACCCCCTACTCCAACTTTTACAATGAGAACACAAAGAATCACCCAAATCTCTCATACAAAAGCCAAAATGTTCAAAACCCTCAACCACAACCATATGTTGCCCCACCCATGAGAAACAATCAACAAAATTTCCAACGACAACAATACAATCAAAACCAACCTTCCTACAATCAACCACAATACAACCAAAATCAATACAACCCACCACCACAAAATCAACCTCCCATGCAACCACAAGTTGGAGATCCAAACTTGGACATTCAAAAAGCGATCCTCCAATTGCAAAACAACAACCAAGCCAAAGATATTATCATCAATAACATCCTTGCCCACAACAAAATGCTTGAAACTCAAGTGACCCAAAAAGCCTCGGGCAGTTCCTCTAGGGGAAAAGGTCAATTACCTCCTCAAGGTAACCCACCTAGAAATGAAACCGCCAATGCCATACATTTGAGGTGTGAAAAGAGTTATGAGGGACCAAATATGTCAATTGAAGATGATAATGGTGAGGGAGACAAAGTGGAAGATGATGGGTCAATTGCGAATGAAGTTGTTGAATTGGATGACAAGGAGGAAGAGTGATCTTCAAGTGAGCAAGTTGTTGTTGAAAAGAGGGATGATGTGGTAACAACAAACAAGAAGGTCGAGGAGCCTATTGTGATAAGGCTACCGTTTCCTTCTAGACAAGCCAAAACAAAGCTTGACAAGCAATTAGGCAAATTCATGGACATTTTCAAGAATTTGGAGGTCTCCATTCCATTCACCGACCTCATCACTCAAATTTCCGCCTATGCAAAATTCATGAAACACATCCTTACAAGGAAGAAGTCATTGAGTGAAGTTGAAACCGTGGTATTCACCGGTGAGTGTAGTGCGTTTCTACAAAACCCAACCCCTCCCAAGTTGAAAGATCCGAGTAGTTTCTCCATCCCATGCACCATAGGCAACCTAACAATTGACAAGGCCTTGTGTGATTTGGGAGCTAGTGTGAGTGTAATGCCATATTCCATTTGTGAGAAACTTGGCATGGGGGAACTTAAATGCACAACACTCCAAATGGCAGACCGATCTACAAAGAAACCTTTGGGTGTATTGGAGGATGTCCCGGTTAGAATTGGGAAGTTCTTCATTCCGGTGGACTTCATAGTTCTCGATATGGCAGAGGATTCTCAAATCCCCATTATTCTCGGGAGGCCATTCTTGCACACCGCCGGAGCGGTGATTGATGTGAAACACGGGAGGCTAACCCTTGAGGTGGGAGATGAAAAAATTACATTCAACTTGAAAAATGCCATGAAAGCTCCAAATCTTGGAGAATCTTGTTATTTCATTGATATCATCGATGCCTTTTTTGAGGAAGTGACACCTAGCTTCTTTATGAGGGATCCTTTGGAAGCTATCTTGACTTTGGAGCCAAGGGATATCATGGAGGAGCTACATGGGTTTGAGTTCGAATTACTTGTAGCAACTTTAGAAGGAGAAGAGCTTGATGAACAACAACGTTTAAGACTCGAGTCTATCATCCAAACTTCTTGCGCGGTAGATATTGCGGTAGAGGTACAAGCTCCTTCTCTTAAACCCCTTCCTTCTAACTTAGCATATGCTTATCTTGATGAGTCGAAGTGCAAACCTATGATCGTAAATGCTAACCTTGATGATAATCAATTGAATGCATTGTTGTGTGTTTTGAGAAAACATGAGAGAGCTATTGGTTATAGCTTGGATGATTTGAAGGGGGTTAGCCCCGAATTGTGTATGCATAGAATTCAAATGCAAGATGATCATGAGCCTAGAAGGCAACCCCAAAGAAGACTAAACCCCACCTTGCAAGAGGTAGTCAAAGGTGAAGTCATGAAGCTACTTGGTTCCGGGATCATCTACCAAATCTCTTACTCCGATTGGGTTAGCCCCGTGCAAGTGGTGCCAAAGAAAGGTGGCACCACGGTAGTAAAGAATGATAAAGATGAACTAGTGCCTACTAGGGTTGTGACGGGATGGAGAATGTGCATAGATTATAGGAGGTTGAATGCCTCAACAAGAAAGGATCATTTCCCCCTTCCCTTCATTGATCAACTTCTAGAAAGACTTGCCTCAAACAAGTATTTTTGTTATCTAGATGGATACTCGGGATTCTTCCAAATCCCAAGCGACCCGATTGACCAATCCAAGACCACGTTTACATGCCCTTATGGCACTTTTGCCTATAGGAGAATGTCTTTCGGCCTTTGCATTGCCCCGGCTACATTCCAAAGATGCATGATGAGTATTTTTTCCGATTACATTGTGTCTATCATGGAAGTTTTTATGGATGATTTTAGTGTGTATGGGAAAGACTTTGATTTGTGCTTGCATAACTTGTCTTTGGTGTTGGAAAAATGTGAAGAAGTGAGTCTTGTTTTGAATTGGGAGAAATGCCACTTCATGGTAAATGAAGGGGTAGTTCTGGGTCATCTTATCTCGAAAAAGGGTATCCAAGTAGATAAAGCAAAAGTGGAAGTGATTGAGCAATAACCCCCACCTTCAAACCTCAAAAGGGTGAGAAGCTTCCTTGGTCATGCCGGCTTTTATCGCCAGTTCATCAAGGACTTCTCCAAAATTGTTAAACCACTTACACAACTTCTTCTTAAGGATACCTCTTTCCATTTTACTAATGAGTGTGTAGAGGCATTTCCTAGGATAAAGGAAGCTCTAATCTCGGCCCTGGTCATGCAATCCCCGGATTGGGAATTGCCATTTAAAGTGATGTGCGACGCAAGCGATTATGCCGTTGGCGCGGTTCTTGGCCAACGGAAGGACAAAGCTTTGCATTCCATCTACTATTCTAGCAATACCCTTGATGAAGCACAAGTTAACTATGCAACAACAGAAAAAGAGCTTCTTGCCATTGTTTATGCTCTTGACAACTTCCGTTCATATTTGATTGGCTTGAAGGTCATTGTTTATACGGACCACGCCGCACTTAAATATTTGCTTGCCAAGAAAGAAGCTAAGCCCCGCCTCATTAGATGGATCCTTTTCTTATAAGAATTTGATTTGGAGATAAGAGATAAGAAGGGTGCGGAAAATGCGGTTGCGGACCACTTGTCCCGGCTATGCTACAATGGAAGTAAAGATGACATGCCTATCAATGATTCATTCCCGGATGATTTTCTCTTTGCCATTAATGAAACCATTCCAAATCAAGCACCTTGGTTTGCGGACTTCGTTAACTACATTGTGGGTGGTGTCCTTCCACCAGGCATCAACCACAATCAAAAGAAGAGGTTTTTGTTTGAAGCTAAGAGATATTTTTGGGATGACCCTTTGTTGTTCATGGAGTGTGGTGATGGGATGTATAGAAAGTGTGGTCCTCAATGGGAGTATGAAGATATCATGAAAGGATGCCACTCATCTCCTTATGGAGGGCACCATGGGGCAAGCAAGACCGTTGCCAAAATACTTCAATCCGGGTTCTTTTGGCCCTCTATGTTCCAAGATGTTAAGCACTTTGTCAATGTTGCGATGCTTGACAACGCACCGGTAACATCTCTCGGAGGAATGAGATGCCCCAAAGGGGGCTTCTTGAGGTGGAGGTGTTTGATGTGTGGGGAATAGACTATCAAGGCCCCTGTATTTCTTCAAAAGGGAATAGGTACATTCTAGTGGCCGTAGACTATGTGTCCAAATGGGTTGAGGCGGTGGCTTCCCCTACCAACGATGCCAAAGTTGTCATCAATTTCCTAAAGAAGATCATCTTCCCCCGGTTTGGAGTACCAAGAGCTCTAATAAGTGATGGAGGCAAGCACTTTCATGAAAAACGACTTGACTCACTACTCCTTCAATACGGTGTTCATTATTGTACCGGTTTGGGGTATCATCCCCAAACTAGTGAGCAAGTCGAAATATCCAACAAAGAGATCAAATCTATCCTTGAAAGAGTAGTCTCAAAGCACTGTAAAGATTGGAGTTCAAAGCTCGACGACACACTATGGGCATATAGGACGGCATTCAAAACTCCTATTGAAATGTCGCCTTATAAGTTGGTGTATGGCAAGTCTTGCCATTTGCCCATAGAGCTCGAATACAAGGCATATTGGGCGATCAAAGAACTAAATCTTGATGCAAAACTGAGAGGTCACAAGAGATTAATCCAATTACAAGAGCTTGAGCAGTTCCGCCTCAAATCTTATGAAAATGCCCAATCTTACAAGGAGAAGACCAAACTCATTCACGGCAAGAAGATCCTCAAAAGGGATCTCCAATGTGGAGACAAGGTGCTTCTTTTCAACTCGAGGTACAAGTTGTTTCCCGGGAAACTCGAATCCCGATGGTCGGGACCATTCTTGATCACCGAGGTAGGGAGATATGGGGACTTCGAGTTGGCAAGCAAAGATGGCCAAAGATTCAAAGTGAATGGGCAACGAATCAAGCTTTACAAGGAAGGTTCTCTCATCGGGGTCGTCGAGGCTTTGTACCTCAAGCCGACTTCCCTTCATTAATTCTTGAACGAAGAACGGGTTTTGTGAAGTCCCCCAAGAATCACAAATTCGTATATATTTCTAACTCATTTACTAATGCTTGGTATATATTAGTTGCATGGAAATCGGTTAAATTAACGATAATGAGGTCGAATTTTGGTTTGGCCAATTGAATCATTAATTAAACCAATTTCCCATTACTTAGTTAATTTCGTAATTTTTGGTGGAATTTCGTCAATGAGAGTGTGAGGCAGGGATTTAATGTGGTGTGTGATTGTTTTGTAAGATGAAATGAAGGAAACATGAAGGAACGATAATGAAGAAGCAAGAAACCGAACAAGGGTGAAGAATTCTGGTTCAAAGGCACAAAAAAGCCGAGTCACGGTTGTGAAATGAGCCTCATGCCCGTGACTAGTGAAGAAAAGCAAAGAAAAGGCAAGAAACACATTTCACGATCGTGAAACCCATCTCACGGAAATGCTTCACGATCGTGAGATGGTGACAAAAAAAATCCAGAAACTTTGTTCACGGTCGTGAAGCAAGTTTCACGGTCGTGAAACTCATTTCACGATCGTGACTTACATTTCAGGGTCGTGAAACACATTTCACTATCGTGACTTATATTTCATAGTCGTGAAATGCTCTATTCCGTCCTTTTAACCGTGATATCTTTCTTTCTTTTTCTTACTTCTTATCCCTTTCCTCATTTTCATTCAACACACAAACACAAAACCTAAAACCCTTTATCTCACTAAAAAACCCAAATCTCCCTCAAAAGCTTACCAAATCACTTCAAATCTTCCCCAAATTGCTACAAAAACTCTTCTTCTTCAATTACAAACACAAAATGAGCTATTCTTTCAACTTATAAACACCAAAAAATTCAAAAAAATCAATTTTCAACCCTAGGATTTCAAAAATCCGAATTTGGGGATCTTTTTTTTGGGTTAGTTTTCAAGCTTTCTACTCCAATAGAAAGTAGTTTTGGGGTTAATTGAAGGATTTCCAAGTGTTTGTAGTCGTGTTTAAGGAATGTTTTAGCAATCTTCTTTTTGGAAAAGCTTGTTTTTAGAACAACAATGGTGGGACAAGGGAAAGGCAAAGCAGCGGCATCAAGGACTCAAAAGAGGAGGAGGGGAAGCGGTTCCAACAACCCAAACCCGGATGAAAACTTGGAAATCGAGCAACTTTTGCATTTTCCGGAAGTGTTCTTTGAGACGGACGCTCATAGGCAAGCTTTCGAAGGGATACAAGGGTTGGAAATGGAGCCAACCATCTTTCTTTGCCACGACATCATACGTGGTCTAGGCTTGACGGGGCAGATGCGGAGGTTTTTCGATGCTACGGGTATGTCTACCTTATTTTCTATCCATGAGCTCTCTTACCGGAGTCTCACGCTTGAATTTCTAAGTAGTTTAAATACCTGTATAAATGATGAAAGAGTAGCATGTTATACTTTCCGTCTTGCCAACACTACGCATGTTGTACCTATTGATGATTTCGCTGCCATTTGTTGGTTAGAAATCCCTTCTAGTAGGTATTCTGATGAGCCTAGAGGGTACAATGTAGGACCACTTTGGGAGGCTTTGACCGGGAGGATTTTGACCGATTTCCGGCGGAATTCGGCTTTCCTTATTCACCACCCCGTGCCCCGTTTTTGGCATAGGATAGTGTCGGGCACCTTCCTCTGTCGGCAAGAGCCAAACAACCTAACTCAGCTTGACCTCACCCTATTAGAATCGCACTTGAATGTGCAAGGGTCGAGAGAAACCTTAACCTTCCCCCTAATGCACGAGATTTTTAGGAGGTGGAGAAAGTTGGGAAAGACCACCGTAGCGCGTAAACAGACGGTGGTCATAAGGGGTTTGGTAACCTTCTTGGCTAAGCACTTTGACCCCGACTTTAATAGTGATGGGGCGTATTCGGCCTTACCTGGGGCGACACTTCTAGATGAGACTTCCCTAATCCACTGAAATTGTATTAGGATTGACCGGGCTAGGGGATATCTTTGGGTTTTCAAGGATGACACCCCCTTTTACGTTCCTTGTCATAGACTCCCGCCTTTCACACCTAAGAACAACACCATGGAGGGGCGACCTAACTATCTGCTCCCGGTGACGATGGCAGGTGGTAGAGCCTCTTCTAGTGGCACTAGGGAGGAGGGAGAGTTACCCCAGCAGCCCCGACCCCGACCGAGACCTACACAAAGTCAAAGTGCACCTCATGTAACCCTGCCTATTCCTCCTTTCCCTTTACCACATATGCAAGCACCGTACCCCCCACCCAGTTTTGTGAATATTCCCCCTACCCCTTTGATTACCAGGGGTATGTTCACCCCGACCCTACCATCTCCCTCCAGAGTGACTACCTGACCGGTCTCATGCAAAACATGCATTTGAACATGCATGAAGACCGGGTGAACAATTATTATGCCACCTACCCCAACTAATACTTACTGGCTAACCAAGGGTACATTGACCTTAACGGTTTTTTGCCAACCTGGGCACAACGTGATATGTTGTTCCCCAACCAAAACCATGGAGGGGTAGGCGGCATGGAGACCAGGGGAGACCAAGGGAATCGGGAAGATGGTGGTGGTAGTGGGGGTGGGATGAGGATCAGGATGAGATGGAGACCTTTTGAGGAGGTTTTGTGTTTTATTTGATGATGGGAGGAGTTGGAGTGGAGTATAGGTGGCTTGTTTAGCATCTACCCCTCCCCTCTAGTGCATGTCTGCTTCTCTCCTCTTTTGATTGACTTAAATTGCAGCTTTAACATGTAAATTGTTTTTTTTATTGTGTTGGTTGGCCTCGGTAACATTAGAGACGGGTGTCCATCCCATCGGACACCAATCTTTTGCTCCTTGAAAAATCCAAAATGACAAAACACATTCATTGCATTTAGATAATTCTCATGCATCACGTAGTTGCACTTTTAGGTGCCATTTTTTAGACTTTCCCGTGTTAGGTACCCCCATGAGGGGCATTGCATTTAGGCACATTACCGCAGCGACGAGACTCTTGCTTGGCATATAGTTTAGCTTGCATTCACTTAGATCATGCACTTTGTATTATATCACTTTACATTTAGTTTTAGGAATATTGATTAGATCATGCATTTCATATAGAACTATCTCATTTGCATAACTAACCCCCTTCTATATATTGTTTTTATTGTGAATATTTCTCAAAAAAATCAAAACCCAAAAACAAGTTTTTTATTTTTCAAAATATTTAAAAAACACAAAAAACATGTCTTTCTTTACTTTCAATAATCCCATTTCATACATTAGGGACAATGTATGTTCCTATGTGGGGGATGGGAAACAATCTTCATAGTTTGAAAATTTTGAAAAAAATCCCAAAAACATGTTTTATTTTGCATTTTAAATCATTAAAAAATCCAAAAAAATTGAAAAAGTTTGAAAAATCCTAAAAATTAGCTTGTTTATATCTTAGTTTGTATATATTTTCATTGCTTTTTCTTCTAACCTCCATACATAGGTCCGCTACACATCGCTTAAGAGACTTATAGAAGGGATTAAGAAGACCGCCATGGTATGATCGTTCTTATTCCTTCCCCTTCTTCTCTTTCTTTACTTCTTATCGCATGAGGAGTTTGGAGATATTGTTGATGATTGCGATGTAAATTTTGATGAATTGGCGGTTGTGTCATTTATGTGCTGTTAGGAGGTTTCATTAGATTAATTGTCACGTAGTTCACTAGAGCATTTGCATTAGTTTGTATATATGTTGCTTAATTCTAGATCATGGCATATAGTTGCATTTAGGAGAACTTTTTAAAATGCCTAATTTGGAAATTGAACAAGCTTGGAAAGGCCCTTGTAGATACATTTTTGCTTAGCACTTTACCTATTAAAATAGATTTTGAAACACCTTTTAATGTGTATTTTTAGTATAATTTTCGCACCGTTTCCTAGAGCCTAGTCAAGGGCTTGCATTTACCATCTTGACCATCCCCATGGTGTGATAATTCCTTGGTGAACGCTTTCCTAGGTGACTCTCGAGGCCATGTAATTGTCTAATCATCACATTTCAATACATTTGACAAAAAGGAAATTTTTCCATCACAAGTCCATAGATTGAGTTCAAACATAATTGAAAAGAAAAGCTTGAAATTTTGCATATCTTTGCCTTAGTCCTAGCTTAGGGAGTGCATATGGAGACTTCTAAGCTCTTCTAGAGTACCCTCACTACATATGGGGTCGCTCTCGATGTCGCAACGGCGAGGATATGCCTATTGTTGGTCTCCGCCGCACACTTTTTGCTAGGCTACCTTGCTCTCAAAAGGCACCCAAATCAAGCAAAAATCAAAGACAAAAAGAGAAAAAAAAGGAAATCACAAAAACAAAAAGAAGAAGAAAAAGAAATCAAATAAGAACTCAAACATCTCGTTTCCTTACTTTTTTTATGATCACTCCTACGTTACATGGCTAAGAGGGGACGACCCTCCCTTTCACTTAGCTGAGAGGCGGAATTACGATCCTACAGTGTCTTCTAACACCATGGGGCCCTCACTTTCCATCCCGCCTTATCACCCTTGACAAAGCTTTCTAGTGAAAGTGAACGAATATACTAATTTTACACAATAAAGAGGTGATTCATTTCTATCTTTCTAGGCCTAGTTCTTTGTAAAAGTAGTAAGTACATAGGAATTTGCATGCTTGAAATTTTTCCATTTTAGATGAATCCCGGCACATGGATGAGGCATGTTGCCACTTGCTTTTGTAGATGCATTCTCATATGTTTTGTGTGCTTTATTGCATAGAATGCATTGGACTTTTGGCAAGACCCCACTTGCCTTGCAAAAAGGTATCTTACCTCATGGATACATTGTTGCGAGTTGAAGGGACGGAGCAAGGCCCGTTAATTGCCTTGTATCGGTTAGGTTTAGCGTAGTTAAATAAGGGTCTTGACTATTGTTCATCCTTACTCAGGACGAGTAAGGGTTTGGTTTGGGGAGATTTGATATAGTGTCATTTCACCCTACATTTTCACCCCTTTTTGGCTCGTTTTGCTTGCCTTTCACGCTCCCTAAGAGCGTTTCTACGTGTTTTACCTTCTTCTAGCATATTTCTCGCTTTTATCATGTTTTTTAGGTAAACCGTCATTTTAGGCAATTTCTACCTAGTTTCGATCGACAAAGAAGAAGGTGAATCACTCGGAGGACCCACGACATACCTTAGGGGCCCCGCATACCCTTTGAGGGGGCCTAAGCGATGCGCCAAAGCCCTCCCGAGTCAAGGCAAGCAAAACCGAGAAGGAAGTAACAAAGTCAAGCAAAGGAAGAGGGAGAAGAAGGTTTCACGGGCGCGAAAGGCATTTCACGGTCGTGAGATGCCTTTCCAAGAAAGCAGATTCTCGAGCATTTCAGCTCACGACCGTGAAACACATTTAACAGTTGTGAAAGTGAAGTCACGGTCGTGAAACCCATTTCACGGTCGTGACTTGATCATGGGAAGTTCCTGCCTTGTTTATTTCACAATCTCACGACCGTGACTTGTTTCACGGTCGTGAAAAAGGTTTCACGACCGTGAAACCCATTTCACGGTCGTGACTTCACCAGTCCATGAAGTCTTTCGAAGCCCATCTTTCCTCTATTTTGTAAACCTATAAATAGACCCTCTAATGTAATTAAAGGGCACGAAACCCTAGATCTGAAACTCTCATAGAATTAGCATTTAATCTTCTATTAATCTTCCACAATTAAGCTAATTAGTTGGTTAATTAGTGATTTTGACTTGGTTTAGTGTTGGAACTTAGTTTGTATTCAAAGATTTGTGACAAAATCTTGGTTATTATATCAAAGTTCTCACCTTTTTCTAAGTTGGTACAATTTCTTTACTTAATCTTGTCTTTAATTAAGTTTCCATTTCGATTCTTGTTATCTACTCATTGTTAATTAGAAAATGTTTATTGTTGTTCATTTCATTTTGCAATCCTTAGTTAATATTGAATTTCCTTTGAATATGAGTGAGTAGTAATCTTGCTAGGGTTATGTGGGGGATTATGGGTTCTAGTATGAGTTAATGTGTTCTTGTCGGGGTTAATAGTTAATTATTGTCTTGTTTCCATGCTATGCTTATAACATGTTTGATGAAATGTCTACTTGAGTTTGCATTATTCTCTCGCTTGTTTTGAATACCATAAGATCGAAAGTCGTGGTTTTTCGTAGAACCGCTAGTTTGGCAAACCGTATCTAGTGACGCGATAGCTAGTTCGAGTCGGTTTGAGGAGGAATTGTAAGAACGAAAGCCTCAATTCACTTTCCTAGGCTAGACTGTTGGAGTAAATGTCCTCAACAATAGTGCGATCACATAATTAAATCTCAATAATAAGAATACAAAGGGATGATGAATATTATAGTCAACTGGTCAACATAAATCGGTAACGATTGGCTCAATTGAGTTTGACGTTACTGTCGTATGACGGTGGTGATCAGTTGATCCCTTGAGGTCACACCTAAAGGACAATCCCCTAATCATGTACATTAATTAATTGTATAGTGATACAGATTAATTAATCCCTTAAAATGAACCAAGTTTAAATTGTGAGTGAGAAATATATCTTATTGTAATATGATTAAATAAGATTCATTTTGGTAATTTAATTGTTATATTACTAAGAATGCATTATGTTTATGAAACATTTGAGATAAGTAAAATTGGTCGATTATAGTTACAAACTGTTGTAGATTATATTAACCAAATATGAGATGACCCATTTTATTTACATGTAATTATTAAATGTGACTTAAAATGTTAAGTCTAATTTATTTGTTATGAAATTGCATTTAAATTGGTTAAATGCACATTTATAAGCAAAATTACATGTTACATGTCACATGTCACACTTGTGACAAATGACAAATTGCAAAAATAAAATGGACACCCATTTTAAGTGGGGTGCACCGGTTTTGTAGTGTATATTAGGGTGATTAGTTTTTGTGTATTATTCTAATTGAGAATTAGACACAATCATACAATAGACTAATACCTACACTCAACCTAATGTCTTGTTAAGAACAAGTGAAAGGGACAACACCACACCCATGTGATGGGTGGGTGGCCGGTCATAGCTACCAAGAATAAGAAGGATTATTTCCTTCTTATTCAACACACAATCTCATTTTCATTTTTGCATGTAATCCTTATCTCTCTAAATCTCTTCTTTCTTACTCTAAAACTCAAGAAGTTTTCACATATTTTAGAGTTCATATTCTAATAAAATTACTAGTGTAGTAATAGAGTTATTAGATTTATTTTAAAGGGTTACTACTAATAATACTAGTGTAGTATTTTAGTAGAGATAAAAAGGGGTAGTCTTGGGTGCATCTAATAGGAGTGTTCTAACACTTAGAACTTGGAAGTTCATCCCTAACATTATAAGCTCAAGAACAAAGTAGGAAGGAGTCCTATTTTGTGCCCATATTTGTCATAAGATCAATGTAAGGAAAAGTTCTTCTTATCTTTGTCTTATTTTGTTATGCATGCATAAGATTTATTTAGTTTAAGAGTAAACTAAATGTATAATGATATTAGAAGTGTCTAATATTGAGTTTAAGAAACTTACAAGCGGTATCAGAGCCAAGGTTGTTGCATGCATAATCGATTTATAGTTTTTTCGAGTTATGGTAACTTAATGAAAACTAGTAATTTGTGTTTTATAAGATAAAATCACAAAGTTATTTGCATGTCAATATATTCTGGTCCTAATATGATTTTAGGTCATTTTGATGATTTATGGAAATTTATAGTGCTCAAATATGATTTTTAGTATTTTTATTACATTTTAATGAGTAAAATGATGTTTAAAATGCTAAAACTAGTTAGACTTATCTTCTGACCTTGAAATTTTACACAATATCACACATGCATTTTACTTACTGTATGTAAAATTTCGTGTGAAGTGGACGTGTTTCATGTGATTTATGATTTTTATATGATAAATATAAATAAATAAAGGTCAAATGGTTAAAAATACTTCCGCTTTGAATCTGACTATGACATTTTAGTATATTGTCACATGCATGTTTTCCTGTCAGACTGGAAAATTTCAGACTTTAGTGATTTGTCTAGCATGATTTATGGATTTTTAATGTAAAAATGACATAAATAGTGACTAATTTAGCAAATATACTTCCGATTTGAATCTGATGATGAAATTTTAGTATGTTGTCACATGCAAGTTTTATGGTCATACTGGAAAATTTCAGACTTATGTGATTTGTCTTGCATGATTTATGATTTTTTAATGTAAAAATGGCATAAATAGTGACTAATTAAGAAAATATAGCTAAAATATTATTCATGACAAGATAAAATTGTTCCTGGTTTCATAAATGTCCCACATTTCAGATCTAAAGTTGAAAATTTAATATGATTAATTTTTGCATGCTTTATGTATTTTATTTGATAAAACCGATAAAGAGAAACCATTTTTCTCAAAACCGATTCGAAATTTTTAAACCATGATTTTTGACATTATGAGTGTCATGGAAATGTTCCAGAATGTACAAAAATTTAAAATTCGAATTTTGAATATATTGTAATTTAATTTGGATTTATTTGATTAAAATATGATTTTAAAGTCTAACTATGAGCAATTGTATAACAACAAGTTGAATTATTGTCAAAAATTGAGTGATGACTAATTTTTGAGGCATAAATTAGTTGGGATAATTAACTTGGACTTAAATATGATTTAAGTATTGTTCGGTGATTTTAAAGTGTTATTATCACGCATTTCCGTAAAACCGGGTTATATTCGATATAAACCGTTAAATAGAGCGATTTGGTATTTAACATGAGCATGTTTTATACATATTATAATGCTGCATTTTATTTATGAATGTCATATTTTGGTTTATGTAATTTGGAATTATGTAATTTTTCCTTGTATGGCCTTAGTTTTAATCGATATTGCCCGAAATGTAAGGGAATATTGATTCGGTTGTAACTTAATGTGATCTCGAGTCACTTTTATTGTATTATTTTATTTTACAAATGTATAATAAGAAATTATTGTAATTTTATTATATATTTTGTAACTAATTGTAAAACCGGAGTTTCCCAAAGACGGTGCCATTCGGAAAGGAGTTCCGAGAGAGACGGTGACCTTGGGAGGCGTGCTTATGAAGTTCAAGGGACCAAAGGAGTTGGTTTCCGAACTTGTAATAGATTATATGATTTTCTATTCTAGGAAAGGCCATACTAGGAGTTTTATTTTTATGCTTGCATTTTTATTTAATATGTTTGCATGCATTGCCAAATCGCCATAACATGACATGCATTTTCATCGAGTATTCGACCGTGTCAATTAAAATTATCGTTAATTCATCGATTTAGTTCACTTAAACGAGATAGATAATAAATTGACAAGACCTCTCATAATAAATAATTGAGATCAAGCCTTACCAAATGTTAGAACCCATGAATCCCAATTTCGCAAGGAAGTAGGCTCGGCTCACCGGGGTGCTAAACTTGTTACGTTGGGTAAGTGGGGTAATAAATGTTATTATTTCGAAATTTGGATTGAGCTCAACGGAAGTATTCGCGACCGTAGCCGCATGTGTTCCGGGCTTAAGATAAATATTAAAGTAATATTATCGACCGAGAGTTCTAATGTAGAATCGATTAAAGAGTTAATCCACCGAATTATGTTAATAAGGGATGAATCGGCTTACCGTGCCCAAGTTGATATGAATTTGGATCTCGGAATCATTTATAATAGTTGGGTAGAGGTCACTATTTAAATGTTAAAACTTGTTTAAAATGTTTACAAGTACAAGTATTTAAAATGATAAATGTTGACATTTCCTTTATGTCTTTAAAATTTGTAGTCATAATTGTTTATTCGCAATGGCAAATGCTAATTCATCCACCACCACCTATGCTCCAATTCTCATGAATGTCTCATAACTTCGATCCTTCATGGATTGATGCAAGTTAGAAAAGAATGGCACTAATTCTACCAATTGGGATATGCAACTCCACTTGGTCGCGGCGGGTGACGACAGGTTTCGTTACCTTGCCAAGGCCTCTCCCACCGCACCTAATGAAAGGGCAACCGCCACGCAAGGCGAGCCTATGAGGCTAGCCACAAAGAGTCCGCCGCGATCAAAAACGTTTTGATCTTCTCGTTGGAGGCCAATCTTCAAGGGAGTGCCATAAGATGAGCACAGCCTGTGAGATCTATGCCAAGCTTGTGACCATGTTTTTCACAAAGCTCCTAGGATCTTACAAGACGGCTTCCACATTATTCAACATGAACCTAAAAGAGGGCCAAAAGGTTAGCCCTCATGTACTCAAATTGATTGAGCATGTCGAGACTCTTAAATTGCAAGGGGTGACCATTCCCGAACAACTCGTTATTGACCGAGTCTTACATTACTTGGGAAAATCAAAGCATATGTGCAGTTTAGGGTAAACTACAATATGCAAAACATGAAAACCTCTCTTCATGAAATGCGCAAGATGCTCGTGCAAGCCGAGAGAGACATGAGACTAAATGTTAGCACCTCCAAGGATATAAAATAGTAAGGGGAAGTTCAAGAAAGGTGGTAGTAAAGGGAAGAAGCCCTCCACCTTCAAGGGAAAGGGTAAAGCTATTTAGAATAGCTCTCCCATGCCCATCATTGTAATGGCATAGGGCATTGGAAGAGGAATTGCACTTAATATCTAGGAGATATCAAAACTGGAAAGATGTTTCTGTTGGTAATTTATCCCTATCGTTTATGTTATGATCTCAACTTTGGTATATAGATACGAGTTGTAATTCTTACCCTATTTAATTGTAATTAGGGCATCCTAGCAAGGATAAATGCAAGAACAAGCGAGCCTAAGAAAGCTCTTCAAAGGAAGCTAAGGTAGCTACCCATGATTGAAGACCTTTGGATTGTGAGTGAGAAATATATCTTAGTGTAATATGATTAAATAAGATTCATTTTGGTAATTTAATTGTTATATTACTAAGAATGCATTATGATTATGAAACATTTGAGATAAGTAAAATTGGTCGATTATAATTACAAACTGTTGTAGATTATATTAACCAAATATGAGATGACCCATTTTATTTACATGTAATTATTAAATGTGACTTAAAATGTTAAGTGTAATTTATTTGTTATGAAATTGCATTTAAATTGGTTAAATGCACATTTATAAGCAAAATTACATGTTACATGTCACATGTCACACTTGTGACAAATGACAAATTGCAAAAATAAAATGGACACCCATTTTAAGTAGGGTGCACCGGTTTTGTAGTGTATATTAGGGTGATTAGTTTTTGTGTATTATTCTAATTGATAATTAGACACAATCATACAATAGACTAATACCTACACTCAACCTAATGTCTTGTTAAGAACAAGTGAAAGGGACAACACCACACCCATGTGATGGGTGGGTGGCCGGTCATAGCTACCAAGAATAAGAAGGATTATTTCCTTCTTATTCACTACACAATCTCATTTTCATTTTGCATGTAATCCTTATCTCTCTAAATCTCTTCTTTCTTACTCTAAAACTCAAAAAGTTTTCACATATTTTAGAGTTCATATTCTAATAAAATTACTAGTGTAGTAATAGAGTTATTAGATTTATTTTAAAGGGTTACTACTAATAATACTAGTGTAGTATTTTAGTAGAGATAAAAAGGGGTAGTCTTGGGTGCATCTAATAGGAGTGTTCTAACACTTAGAACTTGGAAGTTCATCCCTAACATTATAAGCTCAAGAACAAAGTAGGAAGGAGACCTATTTTGTGCCCATATTTGTCATAAGATCAATGTAAGGAAAAGTTCTTCTTATCTTTGTCTTATTTTGTTATGCATGCATAAGATTTATTTAGTTTAAGAGTAAACTAAATGTATAATGATATTAGAAGTGTCTAATATTGAGTTTAAGAAACTTACATAGACAACGTTTCAACTATTAAACCCGGCTTTTTCTCCCGACTCTACCACCCATATGAACCCACTCACCCTAGTTTTTCCTCTTATTTGATAAAAATTCAATCTTTCTCGTTTTAGATTCAATTTGTTGCTTTTGTTTGCTTTTAACTATTGTTATTAAGTTTAGTCAACAAATCCAAACCCAATTTACATTGTGACTTTGCAAGAGACTTAGTAGACTATTTGATCATTTCTAGACACCAACCGTCCCTGAGATCGACATTCTTACCACACCACTTCATTCTACATCAATTGAACAGTAGCCTTGTCTTCAAGAGTCTCCAGAGGGTCTTCCAAAAGTAACTCATGAATTTAGTATCCCTGTCTGAGACTATTGTCTTTGGAATCCCATGCAGCCTCACAATTTCCTTCAGGTAGAGCTCAGCAACACTTGCAGCATCCACAGTCTTCTTGCATGCTACAAAGTGAGCCATCTTACTAAACCTGTCAACAACAACCATTACAGAATCCTGACCTCTTTGTGTTCTGGGTAGTGCAACAATAAATTCCATGCTCACATCCTCCCAAGGTTTACTTGGTACTGGTAGTGGAGTGTATGGCCCAGCCTGGAAAGAACTCTTGGCCTACTGGCATGTTGAGCACCTCCTGAGGACAATCTGGACATCACCCATCATCTTTGGCTAACAGAATTGGTCCTGCAGTATATCAATTGTCTTTTGAACCCCAAAGTGTCCCCCTAGGCCTCCTAAGTGTACCTCCTTGATGAGTAGATCCCTGTAAGAACCCCTAGGAATGCATAGCTTGTTCTCTTGGAATAGGAACCCTTCCTGCAGCATGTACTTGCTCCCCTGAGCCCTCCCCTTTTCAGTATGTGTGATCCAATCTTCAGCAAAGTCAGGGTCCTCCTTATAGAACTCTTTCAGAAATTCAAACCCCAATACCCTATGCTCCATGACTGATAGTAGGGAATGTCTTCTGGACAAGGCATCTGCCACAAAATTTTGCCTTCCTTCCTTATATTTGCTAGAGAATGTGAAGGATTGTAGGAATTCCACCCAATTGGCATGTCTGTGGTTGAGAATGTGTTGGCCACTGATGTATTTTAGTGCCTCATGATCTGAATGTAGGACAAAAGGCTTTGGCTTCAAGTAATGCCCCCAATGCATGACTGCCTTGATGATAGCATAGAACTCCTTGTCATAGGTAGAGTACTTAAGCTTTGCCCCATTCAACTTTTCACTAAAGTAGGCAACTGGCTTCTGACCCTGGATTAAGACTGCCCCAATGCCAACCTGCAACAGGAGTTCAATATCAAGTTCAGAACCAAGACCAACCAACCTATGATCAGTCCAGCCACAAGTCAAGCTCAGCCTCACCCTATGTAAAAAGCTACCTCAATGCCTTGTACAGTCCAAGCCCAAGCAAACAAGACATGACACGAGCCATTGATAGCCATGACACGAGCCAGAGCAAGTCAAGACACGAGCCAGACACACAAGACAAGCCTTTCAGCCTTCAGTTTACTCAGCCAACAGCAACACCTTGGGCAGGGTCCAAGGTTAACTTCCAAGCTTAGAAACTTCAAACCAAGGATCAGACTTGGTCCTAGGGAGGGTCTATTACCTTTTTGTTCGGGAACCTTCCTCAAAAAAAGCCAGGATCACTTATCAAAACAAGAGACAAGTTCACCAGTCCAGTTCTCACCTATTCTAGGAGCAGTTCAGCTGTCACTATCCAAGCTTCCTCTTTTGGCCAGGTAGACTAAAAGGACTTTATGCTCATTCTTTGGGACGAATACCACTTTCGTTTGGACCAAAACACCAAGCTTAAAGTCCACCATGTACCATATAAAAAGCAGCAGCAATGCAACAAGGAAGTTGTCACTATCAGAACTGTTTCTTCTGTTTTATTTCACTTTATTTCAGTTTATTTAAGCAATGTAGCTGTTTATTTGTCTTCGTATGTAAGCCATTGGTGGCCCTAGATGTATTTGGACGTGTAAGATGTAACCTGATTGCCTATAAAAAGCTTATTCCTAATGAAAAGAAGGCAGATTTGAAGTAAACACAAAACTGAAACCTTGTTTCTGTTTATCACCTCTTGGCTGTGTGCTTGAGAAAGCTTCCCTTGCTGTGTGCTTGGAAGTGAGTCTAGGTTGTTAGCTGTGTGCTGGGATCAATTCTCAACCCTCAACCATTGCCTTTGTGCTTTGGTTAAGGTCCTATCAGCTTCCTTTCAGTGTTCAGTCAAGCAAAAACAGAGAAAATTTGAGAGTTGTATACCTTAGCTTTTCTTGTCTTGTTTAGCTTGTTTTCTTATTAGTTACAGTCCAAAATGGTTATCAGATCTTTGGTTTGTGAGTTCATTAACCCAACTACATTCAAAAACATAAAATCAACCATGAGTGAAGAGAGAATTGCAGGACTTGAAACCACAGTTCAAGGTCTCACCAGAACTGTAATGGAAGTCACAAGATCTGTTAATGAACTTCTTGATGGTCATCTTAACAATGACAGGAGGGGAGGCAGAGGTCGAGGAAGGGGAGCACCATTTGCACATGGTGGAGTAAGAAGGAGACAACCTGTAGAACAAGATGAGGTGTCAGACTCAGATGGCTCAGATCAAAGTCTTCTCAGACATCATGACAAGGACATAAAGGTAGAGATCCTTGACTTTCTAGGTAGCATGAACCCTGATGATTTCTTAGATTGGTTAACGTCTGTAGAAAGAGTCTTTGAGTTTAAAGGATACACAGATAGAAAGGCTTTTAAGGTTGCTATCATGAAATTAAAAGGATATACCTCCCTGTGGTATGAAAACATGAAATCCTTGAGGGTAAGGGAAGGGAAAGAACCTGTTAAATCATGGCTTAAACTGAAAAAGAAGATGAGAGCTAAGTTTGTATCTAGAGACTACACTCAGGACATGTTCTTTGAGCTCACCCACCTAAAACAAGAGCAGAGACCTATAGAGTCTTACCTAAGGGACTTTGAACAACTCACCCTGCAATGTGAGGTTGTTGAGAAACCAGAACAAAGGATAGCAAGCTTCTTAGAAGGTTTGGATGAGAGGATTGCTAGTAAAGTCAGACTGCAGAACATATACTCCTTTGAGGAGGATGTTAACTTGTCCCTAAGAGTAGAAAAGTTGGGCAAAGGGAATACTAGTGCCTCTAAGACACCATCTAGAGCATCTACCTTCAAACCTTATGTAGGAGTAAGAATAGGAGACCCTGTAGTCCCTGCCAGAATTACTGTCAACACTGATAAAGGCAAGGCTATTGATTCAGCCCAAAAGAAAACTATCCCCCACAAAATATGTTTTCAGTGTCAAGGTTATGGACATTTTCCTAGGGAATGTCCATAAAAAAGGGCTCTTAGCACTATGGAAGTTGTGCATTGGGGAGAGGATGAAGTGTTAGTCTGTGATGATGAGATGGAAGAGCCTGAGGTAGAGGCTAGTGAGGAATTAATTGAACCTGATGCTGGATTAAGCCTGGTGACATGGAGAGTAATGCACACACAGCCCTAACCCTTAGAGGAAGATCAGAGACACCAGATCTTTAGGACCAGGTGTACCATTAAAGGGAGGGTCTACAACCTGATTGTGGATGGAGGTAGCTGCACCAATGTGGCTTCCAAAACTCTAGTAGATAAACTAACCTTACCCACCAAAGACCACCCTTAACCTTACAAGCTTAGGTGGCTGAACAAGGGGGCTGAAGTTAGGGTTGATCAACATTGTGTTGTGCCATTTTCCATTGGGAAAGGTTATGCTGATGAGGCTTTGTGTGATGTGCTACCCATGGATGCGTGTCAACTTCTGTTGGGTAGACCTTGGGAGTTTGATAGGGATGATGTCCATCAGGGAAGGGAAAACACTTATTCTTTCAGGTTTGGGAAGAAGAAAATCATCTTGGCTCCTTTACCCCCTACCCTGAAAGGAAATCCTCCCCTCTTAACTGAAACTGCTAAGGAAGTTTTGTTATTGAACGAATCAGAGATGGAACAAGAGTTAAATGATCTCAGGCCAGTCTATGTGCTCCTCACCAAGGAGGTTGGAAAAGGTTGTAACCAGGTTCCTGAAGAAGTCCAAGACTTGTTGAAGGCCTTTAAGGATGTCTTCCCTGCTGAACTATCTAGTGGAATGCCTCCACTGAGGGGAATTGAGCACCACATTGACTTAATACCTGCGGCTGTCCTGCCAAACAAGCCTGCTTATAGAAGTGACCCCAGAGCAACACAAGAGTTACAATCTCAGGTGGGAGAAATACTTGGCAAGGGATATGTCAGGGAATCTCATAGTCCTTGTGCAGTGCCAGCATTACTAGTGTCCAAGAAGGATGGGACTTGGAGGATGTGTATAGACAGCATGACAATCAACAACATCACCATTAAATATAGGTTTCCCATACCTAGACTAAATGACATTCTAGATGAGTTGAGTGGAGCTCAAATTTTCACCATGATTGACTTGAGGCAGGGTTATCATCAAGTGAGGATTAGAGATGGAGATGAGTGGAAGACTGCATTCAAAACCAAACCTGGGCTATATGAGTGGTTAGTGATGCCATTTGGGCTGTCTAATGCCCCTAGCACCTTCATGAGACTAATGACAGAAGTCTTGAGGCCTTATTTGGGAAAGTTCATAGTTGCACTGAAATTATCAAGGAAACAAGCACAATATAGGCAATGCAAGCTAAGTTCAAGACACTCAATGTTTGTTCTATTTTGCTTGACTGAATGCTAAAGGAAAGTTGATAGAACCTTAACCAAAGCACAAAGCCAATGGTTCAGGGTTGAACCTTGGTCCCAGCACACAGCTAAGGGTCTAGGCTCACTTCCAAGCACACAGCAATGGAAGTTTTTTCAAGCACACAGCCAAGAGAAGATAACAGAAACAAAGGTTTCAGTTTTGTGTTTACTTCTAATCTGCCTTTCATTCATTAGGAATAAGCCTTATATAGGCAATGAGATTACATCTTACTCATTCATTACATCCTAGGGCCACAATTGGCTTACAAAAGAAACAGAAATAACAGCTACATTGTTCAGAACTAAAGCAATAAAGTAGAAAAGCAGTTGCAATGAGACAATCTGACTTAATTGGTTTGTTTAGGTTGATCTGGTGAAGGAGTGGACTTTCAGGCTTGGTTAATGAGCCAGACTGGAGTGGGATGAGTGCCAAATGTTCTGCTGAAAGTCCCTCGAGCTAGTTTGTTCAAAATAGGAAAGTCTGATAGTGACATTTGAACTACTTGCAAAAGGCTGAATTCTGGACAGTTTGAGTTTGTCGCTAAGCTAACTCTTTTTGTGTGCATTTCCTGGAGAAGAATCCCAGGATAAAGTTGTAGAGGACCCTCCCTAGGACCAAGATTGATCATTGGTTAGGTTTGTTTGAATGTGTAAGACCCCCATGGACCCTGTTTAGAAGGACTGTGACTGACTGGTTGTGGCTGAGAGTTGTTGCTGTTGTGTTGGGTTTGTTTTGTTGTTGGCTTGGTGTTATCTTGGCTAAGACTTGGGAAGTGGATGGTTAGGCCTTGTTCTGTCTGGTGGGGTGTTGTTTTTGATGGGATGAAATGATGGTTACTTGGGCTGAATAAGGCATTGACATAGCTAGTCATGGTGTTGGTTGCATTGTTGTTGTTGTCTTGAATGATGGTGTCCTGTCTGCCTTGAGCTTGTGTCTTACCTTGATCATGTACTCCTGTTGCAACCTCCCTTTCTTGAAAAGGATTTGTCCTCAAATCTTCATCACCTTCATCAACTTATTCACCATGGTAGGGGCTCAGGTCTCCAACATTGTAGGTACCATGGACACCATAACTTCCTGGTAGATCCACCTTGTAAGCATTAGGACCCTGCTTCTCCAATATTTCAAATGGTCCATCAGCTCTTGGCATGAGCTTGTTTCTTCTTTTGTCTGGAAATCTCTCCTTTCTTAAATGCAACCAAACAAGATCCCCTGCTTTGAACTCCCTTGCTTTCTTAGGCCCTTTGGATCTAGCCTTGTACAACTCATTGGATTTCTCAATCTGTTTCTTGACTTGCTCATGAATCTGTATCATTTGTTCAGCTCTTTTCTTTGCATCATAGTTTGCTTTGCTTCCTTTGACTGGAGCCAGGTCTGTAGGCATGAGAGAGTTAGTACCATAAACTGTTTCAAAAGGACTCTTACCTGTGCTGCTAGAGGGGGCTCTGTTGAAGGCAAACTCAGCTTGTGCTAGCCTGAGATCCCAATCTTTCAAACATTTTGAAACAATGCTCCTCAAGATCTTCCCCAATGTCCTGTTAGTGACTTCTGTCTGCCCATCAGTTTGAGGATGGTGAGAAGTGCTAAACAGTAGCCTAGTCTTCAATAGCCTCCACAATGTCCTCCAGAAGTGACTCATGAACTTTGTGTCTCTATCTGAGACAACGCTCTTAGGTACACCATGTAACTTGACAACCTCCTTGAAGTATAGCTCAGCCACTCCCAAGGCATCTTCAGTCTTTTTACAAGCAATGAAATGTGCCATCTTACTGAACCTATCTACAACCACCATGATGGAATCCTTTCCCCTTTGAGTTCTTGGTAGTGCTACAATGAAATCCATGCTGAGATCTTCCCATGGCTTGTTTGGTACTGGGAGTGGTGTGTAAGGACCAGCCTGAAAATGTGCTTTGGCTAGCTGACAAGACCTGCACCTCTTGAGAGCATCTTGCACATAACTGAGCATCTTAGGCCAATAGAACTGATCTTGTAGTATATCATAGGTCTTCTGTACCCCAAAGTGACCAGCAAGGCCATTGGAGTGAACTTCTTTGACCAGCAGTCCCCTATAAGGTCCCTTAGGTACACATAGTTTGTTTCCATAGAATAGGTAGCCTTCCTGGGCTGTGTATTTGCTCCCTTTCTTAACTTGTCCTTCCTGATGCACCTCCCATTCATGCTTGAAGTGTGGGTCTTCCTGATAGAGCTCTTTCATGAATTCAAAACCCAACACCCTTTGTTCCATGAAGGTTAACATCACAGATCTTCTAGACAGTGCATCAGCTACAATATTGTTCCTGCCCTCTATATATTTGCTGGAGAATGAGAAGGATTGTAAGAACTCTACCCATTTGGCATGTCTGGGGTTGAGTTTATGCTGCCCATTGATGTACTTGAGGGCTTCATGATCAGAATGTAGCACAAATGGATTAGGCTTTAAGTAGTGTCCCCAATGGTTCAATGCTCTCACAATGGCATAGAATTCCTTGTCATATGTGGAGTAGGTAAGCTTAGTCTCATTTAACTTCTCACTGAAGAATGCAACAGGCTTGTTCTCCTGTGTAAGCACAGCTCCTATGCCAAGGCCACTGGCATCACACTCTACCTCAAAGAGTTTGTTGAAATCTGGTAGAACCAATATTGGAGATTTGCACAATAGCTCCTTGATCAGGTTGAAGGACTTCTCAGCTTTATCACTCTACTTGAACTCTCCCTTCTTCATGCACTCAGTAATAGGGGCCATGATTGAGCTAAAACCCTGTATGAATCTCCTGTAGAAGGAGGCTAGCCCATGAAAACTCCTAACATCAGTAACAGTTTGAGGAAGGGGCCATTCCTTGATTGCTTGAACTTTCTCAGGATCAACTGCCACCCCTTTCTTGGAAATGATAAACCCAAGGAAATAAACCTCAGGCTGCATGAAGGTGCATTTCTCTAACTTGCCATACAATTTGTTCCCCCTTAGCACTTCAAACACTAGCCTCAGGTGCTGTACATGCTCTCCTTTAGTTGAACTGTAAATAAGGATATCATCAAAGTAAACCACCACACATTTGCCTAAGTATGGTCTCAGGACTTCTGTCATCAACCTCATGAAGGTACTAGGGGCATTAGACAACCCAAAAGGCAATACCAGCCACTCAAAGAGCCCATGTTTTGTTTTGAAAGCTGTTTTCCACTCATCTCCTGCTCTTATCCTTACTTGGTGATAACCCTGCCTCAGATCAATCTTTGTGAACACTTGAGCCCCACTCAGCTCATCCAGAATATCATTAAGTCTAGATATGGGGAACCTATACTTAATAGTGATGTTGTTGATGGCTATACTGTCAATGCACATGTGCCAGGTCCCATCCTTCTTTGGTACAAGCAAAGCTGGTACAACACAAGGGCTGAGGGACTCCCTGACATAACCCTTGTTTAGCAGCTCACCTACTTGAAGCTGGAGCTCTTGTGTAGCCTTAGGATCACTCCTGTAAGCTGGCTTGTTGGGTAGTACAGCTCTAGGTACTAGGTCAATGTGGTGTTCTATTCCCCTAAGTGGTGGCAGTCCACTAGGGAGCTCGGAAGGAAAGACATCACTATAAGCTTCTAGAATAGACTGAACCTCCTCAGGGATATCAACCATGCTTACCCCAGTCTCCTAGGCAAGCAGTATGTACACAGGTTGTAACTCACTTAGCTCTTGCACTATTTCTGACTCACTTATCAACATGACTTCCTTGGAAGCCTCACTCATGGGGGGTGGGTTGATGTTTAAAGCAGGGGCTAAAGGTGCCAGGATGATTTTGTTCTTCCCAAACTTAAAAGTGTAGGTGTTGACCCTCCCATGGTGAATGGCATCCCAATCAAACTCCCATGGCCTTCCCAGCAAGAGGTGACAAGCATCCATAGGCAGAACATCACACAAACTTTCATCAACATACCCTTTACCAATTGAGAAAGGTACAACACACTGCTTATCCACCTTAATCTCAGCTCCTTTGTTCAACCATCTTAGTTTGTAAGGTAGGGGGTGGTCCTTGGTGGGTAGAGCTAGTTTGTCTATCAGGGTTTTGGAGGCCACATTAGTGCAGCTTCCACCATCAATAATGATATTGCAGACCCTACCCTTGATAGTACATCTGGTCCTAAAGATCTGGTGTCTCTGGTCCTCTTCTAAAGGCTGAGGTTGAGCATGCATTACCCTCCATGTTACCAAACGTAAGCCAGCATCAGGCTCTATCAACTCCTCACTAGTCTCTACCTCAGGCTCTTCTATTTCATCTTCACAGACCAACACCTCATCCTCTCCCCAATGGATCACTTCTAGGGTGCTCAGAGCTCTTTTAGATGGACATTCTCTAGCAAAATGCCCATAACCTTGACATTGAAAACACTTTTTGAAGCCTTGCCTTTATCAGGGTTGACATGAGTCTTAGCAGGGATCACAGGTTCTCCTATCTTGACTCCTACAAAGGGTTTAAAGGTGGGGGTTCTGGCTGGTGTCTTAGAGGCACTGGCTTTTCCCTTTCCCAACTTTTCTACCCTTAGAGATAAGTTGACAGCTTCCTCAAAAGAGTATATATTCTGTAGCCTGACTTTACTAGCTATCCTCTCATCCAACCCTTCTAAGAACCTTGCTATCTTTTGCTCAGGTTTCTCAACAACCTCACATTGCAGTGTGAGTTGTTCAAAGTCCCTTAGATAAGACTCTACAGGTCTTTGGTCTTGTTTCAGGTGAGTGAGCTTAATGAACATGTCCTGAGTGTAGTCTCTAGATACAAACTTAGGTATCATTTTCTTTTTCAGTTTGAGCAATGACTTAACAGGTTCTTTCCCTTCTCTAACCCTCAAGGTTTTCATGTTTTCATACCACAGTGAAGCATATCCTTTTAGTTTCATGATAGCAACCTTAAAATCCTTTCTATCAGTGTATCCTTTAAACTCAAAGACTCTTTCTACAGACCTCAATCAATCCAGGAAATCATCAGGGTTCATGCTACCTAGAAAGTCAGGGATTTCTACCTTTATGTCTTTGTCCTGGCGTCTGAGAAGACTTTGATTTAAGCCATCTGAGTCTAACATTTCAAATTGATCTACAGGTTGCCTCCTCCTTCCTCCACCTTGTGGGAAAGGTGCTCCTATTCCTCTACCTCTGCCGCCTCTTGTGTCATTGTTCTGTTGGCCCTCAAGAAGTTCATTGACAAACCTGGAGACTTCCATCACAGTTCTGACAAGACCTTGAACTGTGGTTTCAAGACCTGTAATTCCCTCTTCACTCATGGTTGATTTTGTGTTTTTAATGTAGTTAGGTAAATGAACTCACAAACCAAAGCTCTGTTAACCAATTGCACTGAAATTATCAAGGAAACAAGCACAATATAGGCAATGCAAGCTAAGTTCAAGACACTCAATGTTTGTTCTGTTTTGCTTGACTGAATGCTAAAGGAAAGTTGATAGAACCTTAACCAAAGCACAAAGCCAATGGTTGAGGGTTGAACCTTGGTCCCAGCACACAGCTAAGGGTCTAGGCTCACTTCCAAGCACACAGCAATGGAAGTTTTCTCAAGCACACAGCCAAGAGAAGATAACAGAAATAAAGGTTTCATTTTTGTGTTTACTTCTAATCTGCCTTTCATTCATTAGGAATAAGCCTTATATAGGCAATGAGATTACATCTTACTCGTTCATTACATCCTAGGGCCACAATTGGCTTACAAAAGAAACAGAAATAACAGCTACATTGTTCAGAACTAAAGCAATAAAGTAGAAAAGCAGTTCTAATGAGACAATCTGACTTAATTGGTTTGTTTAGGTTGATCTGGTGAAGGAGTGGACTTTCAGGCTTGGTTAGTGAGCCAGACTGGAGTGGGATGAGTGCCAAAGGTTCTGCTGAAAGTCCCTTGAGCTGGTTTGTTCAAAATAGGAAAGTCTGATAGTGACATTTGAACTACTTGCAAAAGGCTGAATTCTGGACAGTTTGAGTTTGTCCCTAAGCTAAATCTTTTTGTGTGCATTTCCTGGAGAAGAATCCCGGGACAAAATTGTAGAGGACCCTCCCTAGGACCAAGATTGATCATTGGTTAGGTTTGTTTGAATGTGTAAGACCCCTATGGACCCTGTTTAGAAGGACTGTGACTGACTGGTTGTGGCTGAGAGTTGTTGCTGTTGTGTTGGGTTTGTTTTGTTGTTGGTTGGGTGTTATCTTGGCTAAGACTTGGGAAGTGGATGGTTAGGCCTTGTTCTATCTGGTGGGGTGTTGTTTTTGATGGCATGAAATGATGGTTACTTGGGCTGAATAAGGCATTGACATAGCTAGTCATGGTGTTGGCTGCATTGTTGTTGTTGTCTTGAATGATGGTTTCCTGTCTGCCTTGAGCTTGTGTCTTAGCTTGATCATGTACTCCAGTTGCAATAGTGGTATACTTTGATGACATCCTAGTCTACAGCTCCAACAAGAGGGAACACCTGCAACCCCTACAATTACTATGTGAAGTTCTGAGAGAGAACAAGCTCTATGGTAAGCTAGAGAAGTGCAGTTTCATGCAGCCTGAGGTTCACTTCCTTGGGTTCATTATCTCCAAGGATGGGGTAGCTGTTGACCCTGAGAAGGTAAAAGAAATTAGGGAGTGGCCTACACCCATGACAGTGACTGAAGTCAGAAGTTTCCATGGGCTGGCTTCCTTATATAGGAGGTTCATTCAGGGTTTCAGCTCCATCATGGCTCCCATCACAGAATGTATGAAGAAAGGGGAGTTCACGTGGGGGGAAAGGGCAGAGAAATCCTTTAATACCATCAAAGAATTGCTGTGTAAATCCCCTGTGCTAGGCTTGCCTGATTTTAACAATTTATTTGAAGTAGACTGTGATGCAAGTGGTTTGGGAGTTGGGGCAGTACTGGTTCAGGAAAAGAGGCCCATAGCCTATTTCAGTGAGAAGCTAAGTGGAGCTAGGTTGAACTACTCCACCTATGACAAAGAATTCTATGCCATAATAAGAGCCCTGAACCATTGGGGACACTACCTGAAGCCCAAGCCTTTTGTGCTGCATTCAGATCATGAGGCCTTGAAATTCATTAATGGCCAACACAAGCTCAATCCAAGGCATGCCAAATGGGTGGAATTTCTGCAATCCTTCTCATTCTCAAGCAAGTACATAGAAGGGAAGAACAATATGGTGGCTGATGCCCTATCTAGGAGATCTGTTATGTTAACATACATGGAGCAGAGGGTCCTAGGTTTTGAGTTTATGAAGGAGCTCTACCTGGAAGACCCAGACTTCAAAGCGGAATGGGAGGTGTACTCAGAAGGGCAGCTCAGGAAGGGAAATAAGTACTTGGTACAGGATGGCTTCCTCTTCCAAGGAAACAAACTGTGTGTACCCAGAGGTCCTTACAGAGGATTGTTGGTGAAGGAGGTTCATTGCAATGGTCTTGCAGGGCACTTTGGAGTGCAGAAGACTTATGAAATCCTACATGAGCTGTTCTATTGGCCCAAGATGCTGGGAGATACGCAGGATACTATCAAGAGGTGCAAAGCCTGTCAATTAGCCAAGTCTCAATTCCAAGCAGGCCCCTATACCCTACTACCTGTACCTAACAAAACTTGGGAAGACATCAGCATGGATTTCATAGTGGCATTGCCTAGGACACAAAGGGGGAAAGATTCAGTGATGGTGGTTGTAGACAGGTTCAACAAAATGGCTCATTTTGTTGCCTGCAAAAAGACAGAAGATGCAATGGGGGTAGCTGAACTCTATTTCAAGGAAATAGTGAAACTACATGGGGTGCCAAGGAGCATTGTGTCTGACAGAGACACTAAATTCATGAGCCATTTCTGGATGACACTCTCGAGGCTTCTGGGAACCAAGCTAATCTTTAGTACATCATATCACCCTCAAACAGATAGGCAGACAGAGGTCACTAACAAAACTTTGGGTAGGATCTTGAGGTGCATTATTCCTAACTCATTAAAGGATTTGGATGTCAAACTGTCACAGGCTAAATTTGCATCCAACAGAGCCCCTTCACACAGCACAGGTAAGAGTCTTTTTGATGTTTTTTATTGTGCTAATCCTCTAATGCCAACAAACCTAGCCCCAGTGATCAGGAAAGAAGTTAATTATGATGCCAAGGAGAGAGTACAACAAATGATGCAAATCCATAGTCAGGTCAAGAAGCAAATTGAGAAAATAAATGAAATGTAAAAGTCAAGAGCCAAAGGTCCAAAGAAAGCTAGAGAATTCAAGGCAGGTGACATGTTTTGGTTGCACTTAAGAAAAGAGAGGTTCCCAGAGAAGAGGAAAAAAAACTAAAGCCCAGAGCTGATGGTCCTTTTGAGGTGATTGAAAGGATAGGGCCCAATGCTTACAAGGTAGATTTACCGGGGGATTATGGGGTACATGAGACATTCAATGTGGGGGATCTAAGTCCTTACCAACAGGAGTATGAGGATGAAGAGGATTTGAGGGCAAATCTTTTTCAAGAAGGAGGGGTTGCAACAGGAGAACAATGCCAAGTTCAGAACCAAGACCAACCAACCTATGATCAGTCCAGCCAAAAGGTAAACCACAGCCTCACCATATGTAAAAAGCTACCTCAATGCCTTGTACAGTCCAAGCTCAAGCAAACAAGCCATGACACGAGCCATTGATAGCCATGACACGAGCCAGAGCAAGTCAAGACACAAGCCAGACACACAAGACAAGCCTTTCAGCCTTCAGTTTACTCAGCCAACAGCAACACCTTGGGCAGGGTCCAAGGTGAACTTCCAAGCTTAGAAACTTCAAACCAAGGATCAGACTTGGTCCTAGGGAGGGTCTATTACCTTTTTGTCCCGGGAACCTTCCTCAGAAAATGCCAGGATCACTTATCAAAACAAGAGACAAGTTCACCAGTCCACTTCTCACCTATTCTAGGAGCAGTTCAGCTGTCACTATCCAAGCTTCCTATTTTGGCCAGGTAGACTCAAAGGACTTTATGCTCATTCTTTAGGACGAATACCACTTCCGTTTGGACCAAAACACCAAGCTTAAAGTCCACCATGTACCATATAAAAAGCAGCAGCAACGCAACAAGGAAGCTGTCACTATCAGAACTGTTTCTTCTGTTTTATTTCACTTTATTTCAGTTTACGTAAGCAATGTAGCTGTTTATTTGTCTTTGTATGTAAGCCATTGGTGGCCCTAGATGTATTTGGACGTGTAAGATTTAACCTGATTGCATATAAAAGGCTTATTCCTAATGAAAAGAAGGCAGATTTGAAGTAAACAGAAAACTGAAACCTTGTTTCTGTTTATCATTTCTTGGTTGTGTACTTGAGAAAGCTTCCCTTGCTGTGTGCTTGGAAGTGAGTCTAGGTCGTTAGCTGTGTGCTGGGATCAAGTCTCAACCCTCAACCATTGGCTTTGTGCTTTGGTTAAGGTCCTATCAGCTTCCTTTCAGTGTTTAGTCAAGCAAAAACAGAGCAAATTTGAGAGTTGTATAACTTAGCTTTTCTTGTCTTGTTTAGCTTGTTTTCTTATTAGTTACAGTCCACAACCCCACTTACATAACACTCCACCTCAAACAGCTAATCAAAATCAGGTAGCTTAAGGATTGGAGTCTCACACATCAGCCTCTTAATCCTCTCAAAAGACTGTTGGGTATCCTCAGTCCACTGGAACTCCCCCTTTTTCAAGCATTCAGTGATGGGTGCAACAACTAAGCTGAAGTTCTTGATGAATCTTCTGTAGAATGAAGCCAACCCATGGAACCCCCTGACCTCAGTGATAGTTGTTGGAGTAGGCTTTGTATTGCTGCAACCTTCTCTTGGTCAACTGATATCCCTCTCCCTGACACAATGTATTCCAGAAATGCAACCTCCTCAACCATGAAGGTACACTTCTTTAGCTTCCCATACAACTTTTGCACTTTCAAGATCCCAAATATTGTCTCAAGATGCCTGAGATGCTCCCCTCTGCTGCCACTGTACACTAGGATGTCATCAAAGTAAACCACAGTAAACCTGCCCAAGCAAGGCCTCAACACTTCTGTCATAAGCTTCATGAAAGTACTTGGTGCATTGGACAGCCCAAAAGGCATCACAAGCCACTCATAAAGACCATGTTTTGTTTTAAAAGCAGTCTTCCATTCATCCCCTTCTCTGAGCCTCACCTGATGGTACCCCTGCCTTAGATCAATCTTTGAAAAGATCTGAGCTCCACTCAGCTCATCAAGCATGTCATCTAATCTTGGAATGGGGAACCTATACTTGACTGTGATGTTGTTGATTGCTCTACTGTCAATGCACATCCTCTAGGTGCCATCCTTCTTAGGCACCAACAGAGCTGGTACAATACAAGGGCTTAGGGATTCCCTCACAAACCCCTTGCTCATAAGTTCCTCAATCTGTTTCTGCAACTCCTTGGTGGCAGTTGGATCACTTCTGTAGGCTGGCCTGTTTAGTAGTACAGAACCTGGGATTAAATCAATGTGATGCTCAATTCCTCTTAGGGGTGGTAGTCCATCTGGTAACTCCCTTGGAAAGGCTTCCTTATACCTTAAGATCAAAGGTTCAACCTCTGCTGGCAACTTGGAGTCCTCCCCCTCTATAACTTTCTTAGACAGCAAGATGATTATAGGTTGTTCTTGCTTCATTTCTTTAACCATGGCTGCCTCTGATATAAAGAGTACTCCATTGATTTCTTCTGGCATATTGGGACTCCCATAACTCCTCTGGTTGGGTGGTAGGGGTGTCAAGGTGACCTTCTTTCCCCCATGTCTGAAACTATAAGTGTTGTCCCTTCCCTGGTGAGTTGTGTTCCTGTCAAACTCCCAAGGTCTCTCTAGCAGTAGATGGCAAGCATCCATTGACACTACATCACATAACACCTCATCCTTGTATACCTTCCCAATAGAGAATGGGACTAAGCATTACCTATCAACCCGCACCTCAGCCCCCTTGTTAAGCCACCTCAGTTTGTAGGGGTGTGGATGTTCTTGAGTTACCAGGCTTAGCTTGTTCACTATGGTGATGGAAGCTACATTAGTAGAACTCCCTCCATCAATTATCAAGTTACAGACCCTCTCTTGGATTGTGCATCTACTCATGAATATCAAAGACCTCTGGTCATCCTCCAACGGGGCATGTTTGGAGTGCATGACCCTCCATAGGACCAAGTTGTGGCATGTATGAGGGTGAGCCATGACCAAGTTCTGCATTGGTTCTTCCTCAGTTGTCACCTCCTCTAACACCATACTGTAATCAACCTCATATTCAACCAGTCCCTCCTTCTCCCACTCTTCTACCTCCATAAGTGTCATGGTCCTCTTAGAAGGACATTCCTTTCTAAAGTGGCCATAGCCCTGACACTTGAAACATCTGATCTTGTTCTCAGTTGGGGTGGGGTTAGGTTTGGAGTTCACAAGTCCTTTTCCTTTGTCTGTGGTTTATTGGGTGGTTGTCATAGGGGCCTCCTCCATTCTAACACCACTGTAAGTTCTGTACACAGGTCTAGCAGCAGGTTTAGACACAGCTGGTTTGGTTTTTTCCACTTTCTCAACTCTTAAGGCTAGGTTAACAAATCATCATAGGACCATATAGGTTGCATCCTGACTCTATCAGCAATGCTCCTATCTAGACCCTCTAAGAATCTGGCAATCCTTTGTTAAGGTTTCTCATTGACCTCACACTGGAGAGTCAATTGTTCAAAGTCCCTTAGGTATGCTTCTACAGACTTCTCCTCTTGTTTCAGTTTAGACAATTTGATGAACAGATCTTGGGTGTAGTCTTTAGTCACAAATTTACTTAAGATTTTGTTTTTGAGTTTTGACCAAGACCTAAGGGATTCTTTCCCTTCCTTAATTCTTTGGTGTTTCAAATTATCAAACCATAAGGATGCATACCCTTTTAGCCTCAACACAGCAACTTTAAATGACTTAATATCAGTGTATCCTTTGTATTCAAACACTTTTTCAACGTCCCTAATCCATTCTAGTAGATCATCAGGATTCAAACTACCAGAAAATTAAGGAATTTCTACCTTAAGATGCTTGTCAGTGTGATCTGGAATCTCCTCATAAGTTCTGTTGCTTTTTCATGAGTCTGATCCTTCTTCTTCCTGTAGGGGCTGTCCTCTTCCCATGCCCATGTGGCCACAACCCCTGCCTCTGCCTCTAGAGGGTGGTCTTCCTCTCACTGGGTGTGTGATGTTCTCCATGACAGTGTTTAAGGCAGCCAGCACTACATTAACAGTGCCTGCTAGCTGATCCACCTTTCCTCAATACCTGCAAGCCTCTCTTCACTCATTGGGATATTTTTTATGTTTTTGTTGTAGTTACAGAAGTACTGACCTCACAACCAAAGCTCTGATGCCAGAATTGCAGTGATATTGTAGGGGCCTTGGAGGAATTGAAACAAGATGACCTTCAGACTCAATCTAGACACAAGGGTACGAATGTTCCTCAATTACCACAGCTTAACACAGGAAATTGAACAACAAACTAGACTAACTAAGCCTCCTTACCACAGCCTAGCACAGGTAAGAAACCTTAAGCCAAACAACAAGCAAACAGCCCACAGTCTAAGCACAAGGATGTTTAACTTGCCACAGACTTTGATCAATACTCACAGCCTAGCACAGGGTATTATCAGGCCTGACTTTCAACTACAGCAATGCACAAGTTGAAAAGATTTTTGGAAATGAGAAGAATTTTCAAATTTTTCATTCAAACATTCACTGACTTTTACAAAGAGCAAGGGTCCTTTATATATGCCTTATGCTTGTCTAATACAACCCTAGAATCTCATCTAAGGGCCACGATTAACTACTGATATACTATAAACTACTGGCTAACAAATACAGACTCAAAATATAAAGGAAAATAGTAAAACAGACAAAAGTGCAGACTTATGACAGTGACATGCTTCAGGTTGTGTTTGATGTTTGGTGTTGGCTTCGAGCTTGTGGACGATCCTCATTAATGCCCCCTTGACCTTCTTCTGCTGGTTTTCTAAGACTTGGTAAGACAATCAAAAGACTTTTGGAGATGGTTTCTCAATGTCTACCCAAAAGTGGAAAAAACTGCTTTATGCTTTTCTGCTGAATTGATTTGGATTTTTAGGGTAGTTGTGTTGTGATTTGAGACTTGACCTTGATGCGCGAGATTTATGTCGTTCTAAGTCCGCTATCAAACAATATTTATAAGTCCAAACTAAAACTAACTAGGGCAGCTAGTGATAAGTCCAGGTCGATCACAGGGAGGCGCGATGTATCTAATCAGTTTAGGTCGATATTCAATTCTGCTAAGGTGACAGGTTTAACAGGTTGAGAGGTGAGTTTAGAAGGTACGAGATTGAAAGCAGTGAATAAATGAAAACAAATATAAAATAAAGTAAATTTATGAAAATCAGATGAAACGAAGACTAGGGCAGAACGGGTTCACTATGGTGTCAAAGGGATAGGTCGAGCCAAGGTCTAAATCGTCTAAAGGGTGAGAAAGTTGCTTGTTCGGCCTCCTAACCACCCCTAGCGACTCTGATAACTGGTTTGGTCTCACAGAAATCACTATCCTATATGTCTACCGATCGGTATAAGGTTATGCCGATTGGTGTCAGGTCTATCTTCCCAATCACTTGGTCAGTCTCAGGGGAAATACACTAAACAAATGATAACCTAGCGTCCTAGGTCAGTCAAACGACAATTAAATCAAACATAGGTTCAGATGCATAAACGGTTTAATTGGAACCCCCAAATCCCGGATCCACAATAGTTCACCCTAGCCCTAGCATGCAGATTAGCTACTCATGGTGATAGATCTAAGCATATGAACTACTGTATTAGCATAAGACATCATAGCAAAGCGATGTGGAAATAATAAACGAACGAAATAACTAAATGCGAAACAAAGAAACCTGAAATAGGTCTGAATACAAGGCTATGTCGATCGGCAGAAGAGTATCCCGATCGGCGGAAGTACAAAAACGAACGAAAACTTAAAACTAATCGACTAAAATGTAAACAATAATCTAAAATGGAGTTTTTGAGCGGAAACTCGATCCGTGACAAGGGATCTTGCGTCTAGGGAGAGATCCCTCTTGAGATCCGCTGCCTCTCCCACTTATAACCCTCCTTTAGGTCTAGGGTTAGGTTTTCTCTGATTTGGGCCCGATCTCGCGTCCTAGTGGCTTGGGCTTCGATAAGCTCGAGTCCCTTCCCTAACAAAGCGTGCCCCGTGGATTAGAGAGGTAGTTGGACCATCCCTCTAGGCTCCCACTGATCGGTGGTTGGGTTTTCACGATAGGTGTGGGCGTGAATTGTTCTCTATAGGTCTTCATTTGATAGTTCAAGGTAGATGTGGGCTCCCACCGATAGGTGGGCTTGTATGAAGTGTCCACAAGGCTTAGGAAGAAGTGGAAAGGGCCCCCAGGATGTCTTTGACGATCGGTGGTAGGCATTGCCGATCGGTGGTAGGCATTGCCGATCGGTGGCAGTGTTAAATTCCTGCACCGCGCACTGAACTTAAAACGTCCGTCATTTCTTCGTTACTTGGCGGATTTTGGCGTTCTTGGTCTCATTCCGAAGCTAAGAAAGAGATCTATCTTATCCATTTTGAATAGCCTCAATCACATATCTAGAACTCAATCTATTTCCCTTCAAACTATCCAAAATGCATCCAAAAGCACCCCGAGAAGTCCTAAACCTGCAATTGAGGAACAAAACATACCAAAGTAGCATAGGCGAGGGATATGACATGAAATCGGCTCAAATGAGCTATAGGTAAGACTGAAATGGGGGCGAATAAGTGTGTAAATGTGCATATAAAATATGCACATCAAACTCCCCCAAACCAAACCTTTACTTGTCCTCAAGTAAACATAAACCAAAGCACACTTAATGACCACGGTAAGAGATAACGACTCTGGACACTCCTGCTTTCTGTTCATCCAAACTATGGCTTTCACAAATAGATAAGAACAAGTGCACAAGAGTCGACCTTCAAAACAGGTCTTATACATGCCTAAATTTCAATGTTCTTCATGAATAACGCAAGACCTTGCAAACGAGCTCAAAAGTAGAGACTCAACAAGCACACTCAATAACATGATCCAAGTTCGTAAATAATACTCGTAGTACTAAAAGTTCTCAAGGTATGCTGGGCACAAGGTTGTAATGGGGCTATGTTCAATAGGTGAAAGATGGGTGCGTGCTAACGCGTATGGGAGTGTGGGGCTCAAAAAACTGGTGGTTGCGCTACCACTAATGAAAAGACCCAAACGTCCATAACATTAACCAATACCGATCATAGGCAAAAATTCGAATCTCTTGACATTATCATAACTTCGGTAATTGCACTTCACACAATAGGAATTCACATTTATGTATTGATAGCACCATTTTGGAACTGCTACCTTCACAATAGATCTCAGTATTTCACTTTATTGTTTGGAAACTCAACTTTCGATCACTATTCTTGCTGTATAACTTGCTGTGGAGCTGAATTATTCTCCAGACATTCATATAACACTGAAACAGGCCAAAAACAGGGGCCCACCGATCGGCATACTACCTTCACCGATCGGTGTACTAGGCCACACCGATAGGTATCAGCTCAAAAACTTCAAAAATCAGGCCCTTTTCTTCATTTGACACGTTTTCGTGACATAACTCTCCTATACGCAACCATTACAGTCTGGGTAGGATGTTTTTACGATGTAGTTCATAATTTGTAAGGTTGTAACCAAGGTAGTCAATATAGTCTTGTGAAACGTGGTCAATAAAGAGTGGATCCTACATCTAAAGGGACGAATCAAGGCAATTTGGCTTAGTGGAGTTCAAATTTAAGTGAATGCCCGGTCCGCGGACCTAGGGTGCATACCTTCGGAAATTACAACGAGTCAATATTCACACTTATGAATCAAGCACGAGCATACAGGTTAAGAATTACAGTACGTCATTGAGAAGCATTTCGATACAAAGTAGATTCACATCAAACAAGTCAATTTAGACATGTTAGACTCGTTCATCCAATCTAATCTCAATATGTCATATCATATAAGTTAGGCCACAGTTGAGATGAATTAAGCTAAGTGTATATATCTTCATCGTCGTTTTGCACATCTCGAACCATTACCCACACATAAGCAGTTCTTAAAATTTTTATTTTCACATATGAACATGCAACTGCTTATAGCACATATGAATGAAGCACATATGAAGCGCACAACCAAAACCCTCCCCCAAACCAAACTCGTCATTGTCCTCAATTGACGAAAATCGGTGCAAAGGTGGTTCAAGGAGAATGGGGAATGCAGGTGAGAGTGAAAGTGGAGAGGGTAGACTTACAGAATGAGTGAGAGTTCCCCCAAACCGGTTCAAAGCAAGGCGGTGAATGGTGAACAGGTCCTCACCATCCCGAGCTATCATCAGCTAGACGGCTCCGTCATTACCTGTAGCATTACAAAACAGGAGGAAAATGTCTCTCTCGCTCTCATCTCACACAATGTTTTAAAATGTCTCAAAACGAAAGCAAAAATTGTCTAACTATTACAACTGAAATAAGATTGTTCCAAAAACGAAAAGCAAATAACAACGGGTTGCCTCCCGGAAGCGCTGGTTTCAGTTAGGTCCCGCACGACCTTGTTTAGCTTCGGATCAAGTGTAGGGAATGTCATCAGCACAGGCCTCTCTTGGCCTCCAAACAGCACGAGCATCCACAGGAGGATGGTTGGGCCATAGTACACTCGGCAGACCGGCAAGTGGTGAATCTCCGTGCCCGGTTGATCTCGGATGGCCTCGCCAATCACGTGAGTCATAAATTCCTGCATCCAAAGGTTGAAAAGTCTCCAAGGTGTCTCCAAAGATGTGAGACGGAGATATAACATTAACAGAACAGGCAGAACTCATAGCATCAACACTAGCAGGAGACAGGGGAAGGTCAGAACTAACAATCTGGGGCAGGGGATGATCATGGAGCTCTGTGGGGGGTGGATGCCGATCGGCAAGGGTGTGAGGCCGATCGGTGGGTACTGAAGACTGACAGGTGAGGTCTCCAAACTGGTAGGTGGGGTCCTTTAATGGCCGGTTCTGGTCTCTAATTGTCGAATTGGTCTTTACAACTAAGGGAGAGCGGGGTGTATCATAAGGTTTAAACACTAGAAGTTCACCCCCCACCTTAAAAGTCAAGGTCCTCTTAGCAACATCAATTATAGCACCTGTAGTGTGTAGAAAAGGTCTCCCTAAGATGATAGGGATGTCGGCATTTTCAGGTATGTCTAACACTACGAAATCGACCGGTATGTAAAACCCACCCATCTTAACCGGGACATCCTCAAGTAAACCCAAAGGTCGTGAAGTGGTCCTATCCGCCATTTGGACTGTCATATTCGAGCTCTTGAATTGGGTCAAGCCCATCTTCATAGCTAAGGATAAGGGTAGGACACTAACACTAGCTCCTAGGTCACATAAGGCATTATCTATATTAAGGGCGCCTATGGTACATGGGATGCTGAAACTACCGGGGTCACCTAGTTTAGGTGGAGAGTCACTTTGTCGAGGTGCACTACACCTTTCTGTAAAAGCGACGGTCTCAACCTTGGGGAGGGTCTTTTTCCGGGTTAGGATGTCTTTTAGGAATTTAGTATAAGAGGGTACTTGCAAAACTAAATCTAGAAATGGAATAGTGATGTCAAGTTTAGTAAGTACCTCTTTGAACTTACCGAATTGTTCCTCGTAGGGGGGTTTCTTCTTAAGACGACCAGGGAAGGGAAGCTTAATCTTCATCCCAGCTTCTTCTGACTACTTCCCCTTGCCCAAACCAGCTTCAACATCATTCTCAGCAGCTGTGAAAGGTTCAGACCGATCGGTATAGGGGATGGGACGATCAGTGGGAGTGATATTCTGGCCATTTTCTTCGTTTTTCTGCTTCTCAGACCTCTCAGCATTCTTCCCAGAACTTTCTGCTCTGTCCTCAGCCTCATAGGTGGTCCCACTCCTCAATGTTATGGCATTCACATGATGGACTTGGTAAGGAGACTTGCTAGGCTGAGATGGTAGTTGGCCTTGCTGCCTCTGAGCTTGTGAGGCTGCTAGTTCAGCAATCTGAATCTCCAAGTTCTTAATAGCCCCCGCCTTTTCTTGGTCCATTTTAGCCACTTGAGCAATGAGGTGCTCCTGGCTTTTCTGCATTCCCATCAGCATCATCCTCAAATCGTTCATATCTGTGAATGTAGGAGGCTTGAAGGGTTGAGGTCTGTTTTGTTGCTGGTAGGGCACTTGACCGATCGGTTGAGATGGTTGGCCGATCGGTGGGTACTGGTACTGAGGGTTTGGCCTGTTGTACTGCTGGTTGAAGTTCTGCTGCTGATAGTTCTGATAAGCAGCAACCTGTTCTACTACCCCTGGGTACCCAAAATTGTCCAGAATGTATTGTTGTTGGAGGGCACCGATCAGTGAGGGTATAGGGCTGATCGGTGGAGCTGTGTTTACCTTCGAACTGGCCAACTGTGCTTTCAGATCCTCGATCTGCGAGGTCATGCTCTGCTGCAAATAAGAATCATCCCCTATAGCACCAACTGTGGTACTTGACTGGCCATACCGAATACTATGGCTGGCCATAGTTTCAATGATGTTACGAGCCTCAGCAACCTCCACAGAAGAAAACATCCCATTAGCTGCTGAATCTAAGGTCCTCCTCGAGTCCGCTGTTAAGGCATTGTAGAATGTCATCGCCATGAACCCTTCTCCAAACCCATGATGTGGGCATTGCTTCTCCAGGGTTTTGAACCTCTCCCAAGCATCGTAGAGATTCTCATTGAGGCGCTGTCTAAACCCGGTGATTTGCATCCTTAGGTTGGCCGTCCTCTCCGGCGGGAAAAACTTCCTGTAGAAAGCAAGGACTAGGGTGGCCCATGTATTGCTAGTTGCGACCGGCAAGGTTTCCAGCCAAGATGATGCTTTGTCCCTCAATGAATGAGCGAACATCATCCTCCGGAGTTGATCTTGTGTCACCCCTTCGTGGGTGATCAATTGGCAAAGGTCACAAAATCTGTTTATGTGGCGAGCTGGGTCTTTGGATGGTGCACCCCCAAATTGTTCTTTGTGGATGAGGTTGTAGAAGGATGGGTCAATTTTAAAGTTGGTTGCTGTGAGGTTAGGGCTGAGAGTCCCTGTGGGCACCTGCTCAGCCGAGGGCACGGCTTCTTCAGCTAGTCTAGGCATGGTTTTTCTTGGTGATGTGGGTGTTTGTGTGCTTTTGTTGTCAGCCAGCCTTCGATTTCTGCGCAGTAATCTTTCTGGTTCAGGATCGAAGTTCAGCAGGGCAGCAGAGTTTCTCCTGCTCATAAACACTGGCAAGACAAATCAGAAAACAAGGCAAAACCGATCGGTGGGGGTATGTACCGATCGGTATAAGGGCAAAATTTCACAGAAATCAATTCCAACAGAAAAGAAACAATATTTATAAGTCCAAAGTAAAACTAACTAGGGCAGCTAGTGATAAGTCCAGGTCGATCACAGGGAGGCGCGATGTATCTAATCAGTTTAGGTCGATATTCAATTCTGCTAAGGTGACAGGTTTAACAGGTTGAGAGGTGAGTTTAGAAGGTACGAGATTGAAAGCAGTGAATAAATGAAAACAAATATAAAACAAAGTAAATTTATGAAAATCAGATGAAACGAAGACTAGGGCAGAACGGGTTCACTATGGTGTCAAAGGGATAGGTCGAGCCAAGGTCTAAACAGTCTAAAGGGTGAGAAAGTTGCTTGTTCGGCCTCCTAACCACCCCTAGCGACTCTGATAACTGGTTCGGTCTCACAGAAATCACTATCCTATATGTCTACCGATCGGTATAAGGTTATGCCGATTGGTGTCAGGTCTATCTTCCCAATCACTTGGTCAGTCTCAGGGGAAATACACTAAACAAATGATAACCTAGCGTCCTAGGTCAGTCAAACGACAATTAAATCAAACATAGGTTCAGATGCATAAACGGTTTAATTGGAACCCCCAAATCCCGGATCCACAATAGTTCACCCTAGCCCTAGCATGCAGATTAGCTACTCATGGTGATAGATCTAAGCATATGAACTACTGTATTAGCATAAGACATCATAGCAAAGCGATGTGGAAACAATAAACGAACGAAATAACTAAATGCGAAACAAAGAAACCTGAAATAGGTCTGAATACAAGGCTATGTCGATCGGCAGAAGAGTATCCCGATCGGCGGAAGTACAAAAACGAACGAAAACTTAAAACTAATCGACTAAAATGTAAACAATAATCTAAAATGGAGTTTTTGAGCGGAAACTCGATCCGTGACAAGGGATCTTGCGTCTAGGGAGAGATGCCTTCTTGAGATCCGCTGCCTCTCCCACTTATAACCCTCCTTTAGGTCTAGGGTTAGGTTTTCTCTGATTTGGGCCCGATCTCGCGTCCTAGTGGCTTGGGCTTCGATAAGCTCGAGTCCCTTCCCTAACAAAGCGTGCCCCGTGGATTAGAGAGGTAGTTGGACCATCCCTCTAGGCTCCCACTGATCGGTGGTTGGGTTTTCACGATAGGTGTGGGCGTATATTGTTCTCTATAGGTCTTCATTTGATAGTTCAAGGTAGATGTGGGCTCCCACCGATAGGTGGGCTTGTATGAAGTGTCCACAAGGCTTAGGAAGAAGTGGAAAGGGCCCCCAGGATGTCTCTGACGATCGGTGGTAGGCATTGCCGATCGGTGGTAGGCATTGCCGATCGGTGGCAGTGTTAAATTCCTGCACCGCGCACTGAACTTAAAACGTCCGCCATTTCTTCGTTACTTGGCGGATTTTGGCGTTCTTGGTCTCATTCCGAAGCTAAGAAAGAGATCTATCTTATCCATTTTGAATCGCCTCAATCACATATCTAGAACTCAATCTATTTCCCTTCAAACTATCCAAAATGCATCCAAAAGCACCCCGAGAAGTCCTAAACCTGCAATTGAGGAACAAAACATACCAAAGTAGCATAGGCGAGGGATATGACATGAAATCGGCTCAAATGAGCTATAGGTAAGACTGAAATGGGGGCGAATAAGTGTGTAAATGTGCATATAAAATATGCACATCAGACCTCTAGGACGTTTTTGGACCTAGGTGGGTAAGGTTTTAGCTAGACCTGGTGGTAGCTGGTGGTTCATGGTGTGGTGGGAGTTGTGTCTTCCCCAAGTGGCCTCTGCTGGTTGTTTTTATGGGTTTTTGTTTTGGTGTTGGTGGGCTTGTCTTTGGCTAAGTTGGTTCGTGTCTTGGCTCGTGTCTTGGCTATCATGGTCCTTCATTTTGGCCTTGTCTTGGCTAGCATTGCCTTGTCTGAAGTTCCTCCCTTGACTACCCATCCCCTACCCCTTGACTGACCGTTGGATACCAATATAGAACCCCCCTTTTATCAGTGCTCATCATCTGACCCCCATTGGCTTGCCCCTTGTCCCCCTTGTTGGTTATTGCTTTGCCCTGTCCCTCAACTGCTGCTGCAGTATTCATCTTCAAAGTCATCGGCCCATATTCCGTTGACGGTATGGAGGTCTTTTAAACTGAAGATTTCAGCTTCTAAAGTGATGACTCGTTCAACCAGATTGTAAGATGTTGTGATCACCTCTTGCATTGTAGATTATTGGGATAGAATTTGGAGCTCGTTGTGCGCTTTCTTGGGGTGTGGTACCCGGTATGAATGTTGATGTCACGATAATTTCGAGCTCTGAGACTTGTCTACTTGAATTTCAAGCCCATGCGATGTAGTCATCGATGGTAGGAGAAATGGTGGAATATCTTTCCTCATTTTCGAGCATGTTAATTTCGCCTTCCAATGGGGAGATAAGGTGTGAGCAATCCAAGGTGGATTCTTCATTCGTGATCACGAGAATTCCAAGAGGATTCTTAGTGTTGTTAGGTTTTCTACCAGGAGGTAGGGGTAGACCACTGTCTTCAATCACATCTTGGATGACATGTTTCAATTTAAAACATTTCTCTATATCGTGCCCTTTGCCCCTATGTTACTCACAGTAAGCATTTTCATCCCAGAACTTCCTCTTCTTTTCTGGATCAGATGTAGGCCTTATAGGCTGGAGTTTGCCTTGTTCACTCAATCTTTTTAAAGCACTGAAGTATGTGTCGCCGATATAGTTGAACTTCCTTTGAGGGTTATTCAGTTAGGGTGCTTCAACAAGGCTGACCTCATCGGTTTTGTTAGTGCAGCCGTAAGAACGACTCGTTGAGCCTTGATACCCGCGACCTACCGTTTTAGACAAGAGTCCCTTTCGAATGTCGTCTTCGATTCTGGTCCGTATCACAGTTAAGTCTTTAAAACACTTTATATTCTATTAGATAGTTTGCATAGATGGGTTTTAGGTTGTCCAAGAACTTTTCCACAAGAGTGGCGTCATCTGGTCGTTCGACTAATTGGGTACTAGTTTTCCTCCACCTTCTTAGGAAATCGTTGAAACCTTCCATCTCATTTTGAGTTAGGACTTCTAGAGTACGCATGTTGACTTGAATTTCGGCATTGTCTGCGTATTGTTTGGTGAATTCAATTGCAGCGTCTTCCCAAGTTGCAATTTTCTTGTGGTCTAGAGAGTTAAACCATTGTTTGGGAATGGTATCGAGAGATGAAGGAAAGATCCTTAGGAACATCTTTGGTTTGATGCCTTTGATAGACATATAATCCTTGAAGCACGGATGTGGTTCAAAAGGTTCTCATGCCCCTTGAACTTTGGGATGTCCGTCATGTTGAAATTGGTTGGCAGGTGGGCATTTACTGCTTCTTATTTGCGACTGTTTTCCCTATAGATGTCATCTCCTTTGAGATACATTAGTTGTTACTCCAAGTACTGGAGGCGCTTTTCCGCTCTAGTAAGGCCCTGTTCTTTTGGACTTAAAGTCACCCTCTTTAAGTTCAGTTCAGCTCCTATAAGTTCAGTTCAGTTTAGTTCAGCTCCTATAATTTCAGTTCAGTTCAGTTCAGCTCCTATATGCTCAGTTTAGTTCAGCTCCTATAAGTTCAGTTCAGTTAAGCTCATATACGTTCAGTTTAGTTCAGTTCAGTTCAGCTCTTATAAGTTCAGTTCAGAAAATTTAAATTCTTACAAATTAAGTTTAGAAAAATTATACGGAATATATTATTTATGAAAACGGATATAAAAACATTTGACATTAATTATTGGATACATACATTATCATTGAGACCGCCCAAAGAAATATAAAAAGTTGAAATGACATTTGGTCAATTGAAAAAAAAGGTGAAAGATGTTAAAAAATATGCCCCAAATGTCACAAAAGTATCAAATGTCTATCATTATTTCTACATTCACACTTCATAATTTTATAAGGATGCATACTCTTGGAATACCTATTATACAACATAACGTGAATATTCAAGGAACAGTAGATTCAGGCATGTTTGATGATAAGAGGAAAAATGCCATGTTCAAGGTACGAAACAAGATAGTAAAAAATATTTGGCGAGAAAATGGATTCGTTGTTTCTAGTGATAGTGAAGATTAAGGATGTCAATGGGGCAGGGTGGGTGCGGAGGATGGGTAAGCCGCACCCACATCCGCGAACTATAAAGCGTAACCACACCCGCCCCACGACCCGTGCGGGTTGAACTTTTCAAACCCGCACCCGCCCCGCGGGGACCCGCTAACCCGTCAAATTACATTTCTCCTCGTTAATCTATTTTATACATTCAATTACCTAGTACATAAGCTACCAAACAAGTCTATTTTATTAGTTTAGCCTTTATCTTTTTAAAATTATCATTTTTTGTAAAATTTTACTTAGCTAAATGTATACTATAGGTGAGTCGGAGATCATTAAGGCGGGTATAAGCGGGGCGGGGACATGCGAGGCGGGATGGTGTGGGGCAAAGTGGGGCGGGTCTCATGTGATACCCGCACCTGCTCCACGACCCGCGACGAATGTCACTTTTGATACCCGCCCCCGCCCCACCACCCGTCAAATCATTACCCGCACCCGCCCCAAGTGGGGCGGGCGTGGGGCGAGACCCACCAAGACCCGCCCCATTGACATCCCTAGTGAAGATGAAGAAGAAAGTGATGAGGAAGATGATGATATAGAAACAGATAGTTAGAAAACGATGTAATATGTGATTTATTTTTTTAACTTAATGTAAACGTAGTAATTTGTATGAACAAACCAATGTTTATAAATCGGAATAATGTTATTATCGTACCTTATGTTTTAGAGTTTTTTTTATATGACAGCCCTTTCCAAAAGATAATAATAATAATAATGTTCAGTTTAGTAAAGTTTAGATTCTATAAGTTCTATTCAATTAAGTAAAATTAAGTTTAGAAAAGTTCAGCTCCTATAAGTTCAGTTCAGCTCCTATAAGTTCAGTTCAGTTCATCACCTATAAGTTCAGTTCAGTTCAGCTCCTATAAGTTCAGTTCAGTTCAGTTCAGTTCAGCTCTTATAAAATCAGTTCAGAAAAGTTCAGCAAAATTCTGAAAGTCAGTAGACCTTAATTAGACTCCTCTAATTAATTACCAAATTACTTTTTAATTTAGTTTATAATGATCTATGTAACATGCATGCAAATATAAAGACATTTACATAAAAGAAGAAATTTCCTCACATTGATATGGAAATTATATGGGCACAACAAGAACTCCTTCTTGTTGTTCTTGAGCTATAAATATGGATGAACACAACAATCTCCAAAGTAGAAGATCTCCTCTAAGTTGCACCAAGATTAACCCAAATAATCTACCCTTATTATTAACTAGATAATAAGATAGATATAATACTACTAATATTATGACTATATTACTACACTAGTAATACTTAGTAAATATTAGTATATGAGAGTTTTAGTGAGAAGAAGAGTTTTAGAGAGAAGTTAAACAAATTGAACAAAAATGAAGTGATAAATGATGAACAACAATTGTCCATTAAGAAGCCATTTGGCCGGATGTTTTAGTCCACAATTGGACTATTATTTTGTTCAATTTTTGTCACATGCATTAGAGTGGAGTGTTGTAGTATATATGATGATTATTCTTACTTGTAATGTCACTTTCATAAGTAACTAAATAGTAAAAACAAGAACTAAAATCATCACCTTTGACCTACAACATAACCGGCCCATTTTGGCCTAGTTGGATCCATTTTGATTTTTGATATTTGTCTCACAAATACTTATTGATCATATGGTTAATTATCTTGTATAATTAAGTGTTAATTTGATCATATAACAATTATATGACTCAATTAAATAAATAATATGTACTTAACATTTTAAGTAATATTTAACCATTATATCAATATATAATGGGTCCCACAATGCTTAGTTAATTTATTTTACAACTCCTTGTAAATATAATTAACTAATTACCTCTATCTAAAAACCTCAACTAATTTAGTAATTTAACGATTAATTACTAAGTTAAATCTTATTTAATCGTATTAAAATAAGATATTAATTTATTAGTCAATTATCGCCTAATTGAAAAATAAGTTTAATCGAATTTGAGTTCTTAACTCAATTTCTAACAATTAACTCTCGTACATATCGAATATATGTAATGTACTAATTAACTGTATCGTATAAAAATAATTAGTTACTATTTGGATTTCATCCTTTAGGTGTGACCGAAAGGGATCAGTTGATCACCGCCGTCAAACGACAATAACGTCAAACTCTAGTCAGCCAACAGTTATTGATTTACGTTAATCAACTGACTAATCATATATATAGTCAATAAATATCCCAATTATATTCCATAATAAGATTTATTATGTGGCGCACTATTGTGGAGGACACCTACTCCAACAATCTCCCACTTGTTTGACACAAGTGTGCGTCACCGATTCTCTTGTCTCTTTATCACATCTCCCACTCAACGCAAGGTGTCTTTCAGGTCGCACTTGCGATTGACAATATCTAGAGTGGTTTTCTCGATAGGGAGAGTAACTGTCTGACCGGAAAATCTACCATAGATCTCTTTCCGAGCGTGGCCACGCATTTACAGTAACTTCTCCTCGAGTGGCCTAAAGATGTTTTTTTTACCCAACGTGGGTGGACAATTCCCGTTGATCCATCTACTCTGTATAATGCAGATCACCATGATCCAGAAGAAGTCCATCGGCCTCCTTTTACGGCACGACCTAGAACATCAACCAAAACCAATCGGAAACTGCACCGACTCAGATAGACGGTCGTCAGTCAAAAGAATCGACTTATAGGAATAAGATAGAAGACCCTGCCACGACCAGGCATCAATAATTGATTTAAGGGTCTCTACAATGTCACTGTCCGACAGAGTGTCATACAGTCTGTCTATGTAAACGACCAGTCATCTCCATGACCCCATGGTGCTGAACCAACCATCGATCGACTTACAACCTAGTCATTTCGAGACGTCACCTCATTGAGTGACTAGGGACAAAATACTAAGTTCATCCTGTTCACTTGAATTGGGTTCAACCTTTCTTTCAACCAATTCGGATAAACAAAGTATTAAAATTTAGTCAAACTAAATAAAGGAGTTTTTTAATGAAACTCTAACAATGAATGCGATTATCAAATATTTGGAAAAATTGATACGCTATCAATAATTTCATATCTTATAATCTTTAGCAATTCAGGTACATATTTCAATCCCCATTGAAATGACATGACTATCATGTTCAGCCTGCAAAAAGCATGGCTAATGGATTAGCAATACTTGCATCTTTCCATCGTTCTGATTGCTATTTCTCTTTGTCTACGTAATCTCATATTACATAAAACTTTCTGAGTATGTGTCTAGGTTTGAATCTAGACTTAGGACTCTTGGCCTAAAGGTAGCTCCCACTGTTTTACCAGTATAATGGGATAGGATATACAACTATATGAACTATTTCTAGTCCCTCCAAGCTACCTTCATATGCATCATCATATGACGCAATGTACTCCATTTCCGTTGTTAAATCCGCAATGATAAACTTCCTGGAACACTTCCAGCGGATACATGACATTTATATTTGAAAATGTCACTCCTACTTGGAACCTTTCCAATAGTCTTTTCTGCTTGGAACTCTTCCAACATATAAATCTTCTATAAAACACAGCCAACTCGTGATTTCAAATTACTTTGATCAGTTTGGAAACTGAAGTCTGTGTAACCCCTTACACGCAACTCATTTTAAACTCCAAACACATGGAACATATCTTTTAGTCCTTCGCAAGTACTAAGGATGTTTCTTTATGGCTATCAAGGACGCTCAACTTGGATTTTATTGCACAGTTTTCGTCATACTCAAAGCATGCGAAATGTCGATTGAGTATACATCACAGCTGATATAATTTGATCCCGCATCGGCAGCAAAAGAATTCATATATGATGTGTTCAACTTCCATTCGCTTCCTTGACTAGTCAAAGATCTTATCAATATAAGAATTTTGACTCAATGCTAATATCGTTTTAGATTTATCTCCATAAATCCAGATATCTAAAAGATGTATTCTACTTTTCCAAAATCTTTCATCATCTAAAATGATCAATATGTCTCCACATATAAGACTGATGAAAACCATATTACTCCCACTAAACTTCATGTATAAACATAATTCATCGAGATATCGAGAAATATTTTATGACATGATTGACACACTAATTCCAACTCTTTAGTGCTTACTTAAGACATCCTCTTAAGCTTGCAAATTAACATAGGATAGTTAGGATCTACGAACCCACAGGTGAATATAAAACATACTACCTCTTCTAGAATCGTATTCGAGAAGGTGGTTCTTGAGGTCCAATTGACATCATACTATTATGATATGCTCTAATCGCTAATTATATTCGAATGGATCAAAGAGTTAAGGTTGGTGCAAAAACTCTTTGCCTACCAAGTTATCTTTGAAAACATTTTAATGTTCATCCATGCAAATTTCGATCTTAAAAATTAATTTACATTTGAAGAGGTCGTACTTCTTCAAGTAAAATTTACCAGGTCACTTACCTGACCATCATGCATGGAGTCCATTACGAATCATATGACTCTAAGCCATATCAAGAAGTTGGGATTAAAAAAAATTCTTTTATAAGTCGTATTTTAGAATTCATCACTATAAAGGAGCGATAAAATTCCACCTGACCTCCTAGGGTCCGAAGAAACAACTACTGAACAAGCAATGAGGAAAACTCTTTCCGAACCATATGCTCAGTTTGTGGCTCTTGGAAAACATTTTTCTCCCACTCTGTCATATCATAAATAATCTTTTTTATTGGAACGACTCATCACGAGTCACAAACGCTTTGTTCGCGTGTCAATGTGGGATTAGTTGACGCCTTGTTTCCTTCAAATAACTTATAAATTAGGTACGGCTACCTACCACATATCGTATATGGAATGAAACTTCAGACTGTTTTAAAAATGTGTTTTAATTGTGTGGGAAACAGATAGCAACAAAATTTAATAAATCCCAAGGTTAGTCAAATGGCTCATTTTGACTTCATAAAGACAAAACCATATCGTATAAGGTTCTGTTTCTCTATTCAACAACACCTTATCTAATAATGTGTTTTAGAGAAGTTAACTTGTGAAATCATTTCACAATACTTTTGGTGAAAATCAAAGTCAATACTTAGATATTTATGGTTACGATTTGTCGTAAGTCCTTGATCTAATGCTCTAGTGGTTAACTACTTCTCATTGAAGCTCTTTGAACTTTTCAAAGATTTCTCTTAGCACCTCATTAAGTAGAATCAAACATAATATCTACTTAAATCATCGGTAAATCAAGTGAAGTAATAATTACCATCTCTAGTTGTGTTTGTTATTGGACCACACATATTCTAATGTAATAGGGTCAATAACTCACTAGTTCGATTTCCTTTTAAATAAAAAGGGCACGAATCATCTTGCCTTGAATACAAGATTCACACGCACCATAAGATTCAAAATCAGATGGTTTAGGGATAGTTGTCAATACTAGCCTCTTAATGTGCTACACAATCCCGAATTAAGATTAGACATAGGTCACCAATTTTGAGCCTTTTTCAATCTATATGACAAGTAATTACTAGTTTACTAGAGGTCAAGAAACATATAATTTACCTTTGATTGGTAATGGGATACCATTGACCAAGTATAGGCAATAAAAAGATCCAACGTTTGGTGTCTATTCAAAAAAAATGAAACTGTGACAACCCTCGCGAATGCGGAAAGATAAAACATACAAGCATGTGAAAAGATATGCGGAAATACGGTATTTTAAAAACCTTTAAACATGCAAGATATATATATAACACGAGGTGTGTCAAAATGTTACAAACTAAATACGGAAATATACAACAAAGAGACGAGGCCTCTTAAAAAGTTAACAAAGAACAAGTGTTTATCCAAAACTAGCTATTATCGTCTAGAGGTGAACTTCCAGGGACAACGCCCGCTAGCTCACACCCGAACCCCAAAATATCATATCCAAAAAGTCATCCAAAGCAGGAAACCTGTTCATCCATGAAAAACATGAATGCCACAGTCAGTGGGGAGTAACTCCGGGTTCTCCCAGCCATATCACATCAAACGTACATATAAGGAGATACGAAAGTAAAGTCATGCATATATATATATATCCATGTGAGATACAATAAGAGTAGATAGGCAATACGAGATATAATGATCAGATCATGTGGAAATCAAATCCGTAACCATCATGTTATTCAACGACTCGGGAAAGACACTCTTAGGCAATCGAATAC